>CM035420.1:6499370-6561870 GCA_020310875.1 Ceratopteris richardii
TCTTTAATATTCGGAGGTGAATCTACCTTGATTTTTATTTTGAGCTTGCTTTGCATTTGTGAACAGAACTTTCGTCCTTGGAGATTCTCGACCTTCGAGGATGCACATCTTTGGAGACTCTTTCCGTCCTCCCCACAACTCTCCAGAAACTGTGGTTGAACGGTTGCAGCAGCCTCGGGATTGTGAAGGTGAGTAGCGATCGAAGCTTTTGGACCTTCTCATTCCCATTTGCTGACGAGACGTTATTTGCAGGCCTCGCTACCAAACTTACGCCTACTCGATGCAGAAAAATGCACAAACTTGAACTGGCTTTCAGTGGAACTTGGCGCCTGCATGCGAGAACTACATTTGGAGGGATGTGATGGACTGAAGGAATTCCTTGAGACCAGTCAGGCATCTTTTTTCGAAGGTAGTTCTTCTAAAAGAATTTTTAATAGAATATAGGAAAACCAGTACAACGAATAATCATAATAAGAAAAGTTCTTTTTTTTTTCCGTTTCTATGAAAGCATCGCATTTCTTACCAGATATTCTCCCTGTAGACAAAACCATTTTGTTTACGTATTTTATTTTATGGTTACGTCTTTTAATCTTGATTTTTTGGTTCGAAAAGTCTAAGATATTTCACAGAAATTCCGTTAGATACACATTCGGTAACATACACCTCGCATACTAGTATTCAAATAATAATACGCATCTTGTGTTTCGATGTTTGATTATTAGATTGGTTCGATTCGGAAACGTTTGAAGCATTACATGTTGCTTTGTTTTATCCATTAAAGATTCTATGAAGCTGAACACTAACGACAATCAACGAAGGAGCTCTATGTGGAGTTACTAACACAAACGATTAACACAAAATCTTTGTATTACGTAAAATAATCAGCTAGTTCCTTTGGTTTTATGGTCCATTTAAAGTTGGAACATGATCGGATGGATTGTTACGTTTACAATTTTATAAACATTACAATGAGCAGCTAGAAGTGATGGACCTTCACACAATGGTCAAAATATTAAACATGTCAAAAGTTTCGGAAAATATGGCTCCAAACAATTACAAAACATAGAAATAGACATGTTTCTAGCAGAATTTAGAAACAAAAATGGTCACAGATCTGGGATACAAGCAAAGAAATAGTAACCTTGAAATTAGGGTATCAAATTGATCTACAATAGATAAAAACGGGTTGAGTAGTGGTGAATTTTGGTAAAAATGAAACATACCCAAAATCATAGAGTGCCTCCAACTTAGAACACTCAAAATGTTCGAATAGACATTGAGATATCGCACAATAAACAAAACTTTCTCATTGGCGATATAGATATTGATAATAGGTTTTCAAAAAATACATACTTTTGACACCTTATTGATTGCTTTTTGTATAAAACCTACTCAAATATACAAGAACATGGTTTAAGCTTTTGAAGTAGCAAATATAAATGAATTTTGATGCCTCAACTAAGAAAACCATTGTTTTATTTAGAGGGTATTAACACAAGCGATTAGCTCTTCTAAAAATAGAGAGCAGTATTTTGTTCCTTTTAACCACATATTCTCTAACTTGATGCATATGTGTGACTTGTGAACCTTATTTATAACTTTTAGAAATGTAACCTTCCAGAAGGGTAAAAAAGAAAAAAACAGGAAAGTATAGGTCAATGCATAGTCAAAACGTCGGTTGTCATAGGTCGAAATGTTCAAGAATTTGTAGAATATCTGAATATTGTAGATTATGAAAGATCCCAAAGAGATCTATCTAACCATGTATAAGACAAAAATACTGGGCAAGAGATAGATGGTCAAAAAGAAAACCCTAACTATAGGTAAAAATGTGAAAATTAATAGAATTTTAATTGACACTTATCAAAATCTAGTTAAAACCAGGGAATCGATTATAATTGACAATTAGCATATGAGACGTTTTCTTGACCGTGCACTAGAGAGTTAACTTGAGAACATATTTTATCTGAGTTATAATATAGTAGAGATATAGCATCGATCTCCATATTAGTTGTAGATTACTTCAATGGAGGTGAGCTCCACACATGGGAAACACATCTTAAGTATTACACAGTTTGATTATAATGATGTAGGCTGATTCTCCCAACTATGATATTTTAAAATCAAATCTAAGCTTTTTGATCTTAGTTCTTAGTTATTTCGCCTTCATCATTTCCTCTCTCTATGGAATCATCCACATAAACTAGGGATAAACAATCAATGATCCTTTAACGTTATCATACAAAGAGGAATATGCATTTAAATATTTGTACTATGATCATCAGGGAACTTTTGGAATCTAAAATTGCAAGTCCTTGGACTTGTGGAAGATCCTATAAACCTTTAAAGGGTTTACATAGATGTGTAGGCTTCAAGGAATCTTGATAAACAATTGCTTGCTCCATGTACACATCTTCTTATAAAGCACCATTGAGAAATGCATTTCTCATGTTCAATTGATAAAGATCCCCTACCTTCCTTGTAGCAACACTTATTGATGTCCTTACTGTTACTATCTTTCCAACGTGAGAAAATCTATTATAATCAATGTCATAATTTTATGCATAATATTTGAAGATTTACCTTTCTTTCTATCTGCTTGTTGAACCATCATTGTAGCAAATTTCTTGTTTCGAGAGGTGCTTCGAATGTCCGAAACCGTTGTTCCAGAGCATGTTAGCATTTTTGAGGTCCCATGAAGCCACACCCTTCATGCCCATGATGGGAAACTAGATTGAGTCATTTTGTCTGATATCGGCCACAAATTTCGAATCTACTCTCCTTTTGATATATTGTTTGAACTTTTTCCAACTCTTCCATAGGGAGTGCACAAGATTTGATCATTTAGTGGAAATTGAAATTTGGGAGAATAAAAGGGTAAGGTGGCCCATGTCCTAGGGAGGCCTACTAGCGTGATCATATTTTTGCTCCTAAAAATGAGTCTGTCCTAAGAAGTCTGATAGCTACACCAAGCCCTGATGATCTGTTTTGCCATTAACTTGTTAGCCATACCTTCAATATCCATAATGCCCAGACCCCCACAATCCTTTTGGCTGATGTAGGTTGTCTACTTAATTTTGGGAACGCCGCTTCTATTGTGGTCCCCCATCCAAAGAACGTTTCTACAGATTCTTTCGAATTCGCTAAGCCCTTGATCCTTCATTCTCTGGTAAGAGAGTAAGTAAATGGTGAAGGAGATGAGGAACATATTAGTAACCATCGCACGCCCGCCGAGGTTGATTTGTATGCCGTCCCAATATGGTAACTTGTTTTCTAATTTGGAAAGGACCAAGTTCCATCATTGCTCCATTGAGACACCAAAGCCCATCAAAATACTAAGTAGGGGAAAGACTAGACTTCTCGAGATAATTTGGCAACCATGATCAACTAGGAGTTGGGATGGTGTTCCGATGATGGCTCTCAGAGTAGTTTTTGAGTGGTTTATTTTCAAACTAGATACCATACAAAATGTGTCAAGCCACCCCCAAAAGGTTTCAATGCTGGTCAAATCACTATGAACAAATGCATTCATGTCGTCTGCAAATAGCCTTATGATCATCTAGCTTTGGTTGAGGAGTAGAGAGAAACCTTTCATCTGGCCCATTTCCATGTGATGTTGCACAAGAGGGTTGAGCCCCTCCATGGAAAGAACAAAAAGCAGAGGGTTCAATGGGCACCCTTGGCTAATAGATCATTTTAATCTAATAGCCTTTGATAACTGATCGTTCATTGTAGAGGAGGTACTGGGGTGTCCACTTTTATCAAGAATAGAGATTTAATACGTTCAGTACGTCGCCTACTCAAGGGAGGTTCTCTTTAGGGAAGTATACCCTTTAACATTTTTGTGAGCAGGCAGAGGTAAATAATTGCACAGAACTGACAACACTCTAGAAAATATTAACAACAATGGCCAAAGAAGACCATTCACTTCTTGATTCGACTCAGATGATTACAAGGTCGGGCAGAGTGATGCTCAAAAGTGCAAGCTTAGGAGGCTAACATGCCATCCTAGAAATAAATAACCTCAATACACAGAATCTTCTCATCAGCTTAAGGGGGCTAATTACATGCAGTCTAACTCAAAACAATACAAATGGTAAGATTTTCTCAAGAGAATAGAGCTTAACACCAATACTGGCTCACAGAAAAGAAAGAAAATCCTAAGCACTCTCTTACACTATAGTGCTCACAGCCCTCCACTGAGAAGCCTACCCTCTGTATCCACACTACAGAGTAGCTCCTACAATAGGCTCGAAACCACCAAGTGCAAGAGAAGACTTCTGCACGTATACACGCGTCAATGTAACTCCAAAAAATGTACCAAAAAGTGTGTACCCAAATGAGCACAAATCCCTTGTTTTTATAGGCCTCAATAGGCCAAGAGAGCCTTGCCAAATCTTCACGTCCACTGTTCACGCGCCGGTTGATCACCCAAAATTGGGGGGTAGGTCAAATATTCCACTTGATTTGAATTAGATCCACAAAAATAGGTAGTCGCCGTGAATGGTTGGTGTCAGTTCCACTTCCACTTTCTAACAATTACCTTTTACCTTTGCACCTGCCATCTGAGATTCTCACTGATTTAATCCGGGAAATTCAACATGAAGTGCCCTATCCACTCTCGAAGTGTAGGAGGAGACCACCATGGGATGTTTGGCCATAGTACTACATAATGTGTAATAAAGCGTTCTGCACCATTATCTTGAGCCTTCTTCTGCCACGCTTGATGTGCGAGACCCAATCTTGCTTTTGATTCATTGTGTACTTCTGGACCCATGTTCATCCTGAGAAGAGCTCCTTCATGTTTGGCTTAGATGTCATGTTTCTTCTATGCTTCTGCATGCTCCACAAAGCCAAGTGTCTTCTGTCATCTGCGGGTGTGTGCATTTATGAGTATGTGTGTGCGGGTGCGTGTGGGCCTATATGTGGGGGTGAGAGTGTATGTGTGTGGGGATGCATGTGTGCATGTGTCAGTGTGTATGTGATGGGTGGGTGTGCATGTGTGGAAGTGTGTGCATATGTATGGGTGTGAGAGTGTGTGTGTTCATGTGTGTGATTGTGTGTGAGTGTGTGTGTATGTGTGTGAGTGGGTGTGTACGGATATGTGTGTGGGGATGTGTGTGTGTGTGGCGGTGTGTGTATGCGCAAGTGAGGGGAGGCGGGGGAGGGTGTGGGAGAGGGTGAGGGGGTGGCTGGTGGGAAGGAGGCGGGGGGTGTGGGAGAGGATGAGGGGGCGGCTGAGGGGGAGGGTGCGGGGGTGGCTGAGGGGGGCTAGGCGGGGGTGGCTGAGGGGGAACTAGTGGGAGTGGGGGTGATGTTAGGCTGCGGGGGTGAGGTGAGGGGGGCGGGGTGGTTGAGGGGGAACTAGTGGGAGTGGGGGTGGTGTTAGGCTGCGGGGGTGAGGTGAGGGGGGCGGGGTGGTGTGAGGGGGAGGGGGCGGGGTTAGGCGGCGGGGGTGAGGTGAGGGGGGCGGAGGAGGAGGGGGGAGGGGGAAGGCGGAGGGGGAGGGAAGAGGGGGGGCTTGCGGGGGAAGGTGGAGGGGGAGGGAGGAGGAGGGGGGCGCGCGGGGGAAAGTGGAGGGGGAGGGAACAGGGGGAAGGTGAAGGGGGAGGGAGGAGGAGGGGGGAAGGGGGAAGGCGGAGGGGGAGGGAAGAGGGGGAGCTTGCGGGGGAAGGTGGAGGGGGAGGGAGGAGGAGGGGGGCGCGTGGGGAAAGTGGAGGGGGAGGGAAGAGGGGGGGGCTTGCGGAGGTGGAGGAAGGAGGATGGGGGAGGGGGATGGCGGAGGGGGGAGGGAAGAGGGGGGGGGGGTTGCGCGGGAAGGTGGAGGGGGAGGGAGGAGGAGGGGGAAGGGGGGAAGGCGGAGGGGGAGGGAAGAGGGGGGGGGCTTGCGGGGGAAGGTGGAGGGGGAGGGAGGAGGAGGGGGGCGCGCGGGGGGAAGGTGGAGGGGGAGGGAGGAGGAGGGGGGAGGGGGAAGGCGGAGGGGGAGGGAAGAGGGGGGGCTTGCGGGGGAAGGTGGAGGGGGGGGCTTGCAGGGGAAGGTGGAGGGGGAGGGAGGAGGAGGGGGGCGCGCGGGGGTGGCTGAGGGGGAAGTAGTGGTAGTGGGGGTGGTGTCAGGCTGCGGGGGTGAGGTGAGGGGGGCGGGGTGGTGTGAGGGGGAGGGGGCGGGAGTGGTGTGAGGGGGAGGGGGCGGGGTTAGGCTGCGGGGGTGAGGTGAGGGGGGCGGAGGAGGAGGGGGGAGGGGGAAGGCGGAGGGGGAGGGAAGAGGGGGGGCTTGGTGGAGGGGGAGGGAGGAGGAGGGGGGAGGGGGAAGGCGGAGGGGGAGGGAAGAGGGGGGGGCTTGTGGGGGAAGGTGGAGGGGGAGGGAGGAGAAGGGGGAAGGGGGAAGGCGGAGGGGGGAGGGAAGAGGGGGGGGCTTGCGGGGGAAGGTGGAGGGGGAGGGAGGAGGAGGGGGAAGGCGGAGGGGGAGGGAAGAGGGGGGGGCTTGCGGGGGAAGGTGGAGGGGGAGGGAGGAGGAGGGGGGGCGCGCGGGGGAAGGTGGAGGGGGAAGGAGGAGGAGGGGGGAGGGGGAAGGCGGAGGGGGAGGGAAGAGAGGGGGGGCTTGTGGGGGAAGGTGGAGGGGGAGGGAGGAGGAGGGGGGCGCGCGGGGGAAAGTGGAGGGGGAGGGAAGAGGGGGGGCTTGCAGAGGGGGAGGGAGGAGGAGGGGGGAGGGGGAAGGCGGAGGGGGGAGGGAAGAGGGGGGCGGGGTGGTGTGAGGGGGAGGGGGCGGGAGAGTGGGAGGGAAGAGGGGGAGAGAGAGAGAGAGGGAGGAGAGAAAGAGAGAAGGGGGAAGGAATAGAAAGAGAGAGGAGGGGAGAGAGAGAGAGAGGAAGAGAGAGAGAGAGAGAGAGAGAGAGAGAAGAAAGGGGCGGTGCAGGCCCTGAGAAAGAGAAAGAGGAGATAAAGAGAAAAGAAGAAGGGGTTGAGGGGAGGAACACAACAGTCCCCCACACCAAGTCGTTGCACCGTCTCGGTGCAGCCTACTTGCTTTGAATAAAAACAAATAATTTGCAAGTACTGAATGAAAACCGAGGTATGTATAGTGTCCTTCTTATCCTTAATTCAGGTATCTTTTCACCCTAGAAATATTGACCAGAGGAATCCTTTTACCCTGCAAATCCTCCATGTGCACTGCGCCGTGTGGTAATACCTTGATCACCCTATATGGTCCTATCCATTTGGGTGCCAATTTAGTTGAAATTGCTGGAACTTCATGCACTAAAACCATGGATCCTTCCTGAACTTCATTCGATCTCAGATACCTGTCATGCAATCTTTTGCGCTCTTCTTGTGTTACTTGAAGTTTTTGCATTGCCCCTTCTCTGTATTCTTCTAATGCCACCAATATTTGAATGGGGGGTTCAATTCCAATGGTTTTGATTCCTATTTCCTTTCTGATAATGAACTCAAATGGTGCTAATGCATCTTTTCCATATACTAAGCGAAATGGACTTTCACCAGTGGTTCCCCTTCTTGTAGTTCTGAAAGCCCAAATTTCCCCGATCAATGCTTGTGGCCAGGAGCTATGATGATCGAAAGATAATTTGCGAAGCAGTCCAATCAAAATCTTATTGGAACTCTCTGCTTGACCATTTGCCCTTGGATAGTAGGCACAAGATTTTTTATGGAAGATTTTGTACCTGTCAAATATAAACTGGAGCAATTGATTTATAAAATGTGTGCCCCTGTCACTAGTAATTTCCAGTGGGCAACCAAATCTTGAGAAAATACGTTTATACACAAATTTAGCTACTGTTAAAGCCGTGCAGTCCACAGTGGCTTTAGCCTCTATCCATTTAGTGGCATAACATGTGGCCATCAAAATATACTTTTTACCTCCAGGTTCACCAGTCGGACTAATTGGTCCTATGAAATCAAGACCCCATCGTTCAAATGGGAGCCCTCCTATAGATATGACCAATGGTTGGAAATTCAATCTGGTTGGCGTGGGGGCACACCTCTGGCAGATGTGGCATTCCTTAGCAAACTTGATTGCATCCTTATAAATGTGAGGCCACCATAGTCCTTTGTGGATGATCCTATGAGCCAATTCTTCCCCTTTTAGGTGTCCTTCATTGTGTGCAGCCTCTAACAGAAGGTTTACCTCCTCTGGATAGACACACCTCAATATATCATCCTGACAGTATTTATATAAATTTCCATTTATAAGAGAATATGCTTTGGTTTTCAATTTTCTCTACAGGTGTCAAGTGTTCTGGGATCTTTCCAGTAGTGAGAACATGAAGAATTTCATCATACCAACCAGTCCGAGTTGCTACTAGAAAAAGATTGCTATCCACCAGTTCATCATTAATACCCGTTGCCTTTTCACTCATTGCAGTTCTGGACACTTGATCAGCCATGTAGTGCTCTTTTCCTGGCTTAATATGAATATCAAAATTAAATTCCTGAAATAGGAGTAACCATCTCCAAATCCTTCCAGCTACTCTAGGTTTGTTTATCAAATACTTCAAGGGCTGATGATCAGAAATAACAATGAAATGTACACCAAGGAGATAATGTCGGAACTTCTGAAGAGCAAATACGATAGCCAAACCTTCTCTTTCGGTTGTACTATAATTTCTTTCAGCTTGGTTGAGTAGTTCGCTTGCATAAGAGATAGGTCTATCCACTTTGTGAGATGATGGTTGAGCTAGAACTGCACCAACAGCATGAAGACTAGCATCTGTATGCACATGAAATTCCAATGACCAATTAGGAACACTTAAAAGTGGAGCAGTACATAGCCTCATTTTTAATTCACAAAATGCTTTCTTAGCCTCAGCACTCCATGTGAAAGGGATCTTTTTACTGGTAAGCCTTGACAAGGGCTTAGCAATTTCTGAATACATCCTAATGAATCTTCTGTGATACCGTGCATGGCCCAAGAAACTTTGCACTTCCTTTGGGCTTTGTGGAATTGGCATAGAAAGAATAGCTGTAACCTTTGCAGGGTCAACAGTTATACCTTCAGCAGATACTATGTGACCAAGAAGAGTACCCTTAGTGACCAAAAAGTGACATTTATCAGGATTCAATTTCAAACCCGTTTTGAGACATTGCTCAAAAATGTCTTTTAGATTTTCCAAATGATCATGGAAATCTTGAACTGCCGCCCTTCTATCTGTACCTGAGAATACTGAAAAGTCATCCATAAATATGCGGAGAAAGGTTGTTAACCATTTGCCCAATATCAGATACATCGTTCTATTAAATGAAGCTGGCGCATTCTTCAAACCAAAAGCCATGCGAGTATAGACATAAGTTCCCCAGGGAGTGACAAAGGCTGTTTTGTCCCTATCATCAGGATGGATCACTATCTGATTGTAGCCACTAAACCCATCCAAGAAACTATACAAAGTGTGACCAGCTACTTCCTCAAGTACTTGCTCTGTGAAGGGCTGAGGAAATCCATCTTGAACAGTCACTTTATTCAAAGCACGAAAATCAACACATACTCTTATTTTTCCACTATTTTTCTTGGGTACAATAACCATGGAAGAAAGCCACCTGGAATGTTCTACTGGAACAATTATACTAGCTTCTTCTAGCTTTGTAATTTCTGCTTTTACAGCCTCTGCATACTTCGGATTGAGTCGATATGGTCTACTTCTTACTGGCACGGCTCCCTCAACTAAGGGTATCTGATGTAACCCAAGCTCTTCTGGTATCCCTGTTAGATCTTTGTAGGACCATGCGAAGACACTTTTGTAAGTAAAAAGCAAAGAAGTTACCTTTTGTAGCAAAGGAGGATAATGCCACAACCAGGATGCTAAGTGGACTACTTGAGGGTTCTCTTCATTCCCTAAATTTACTTCTTGAACCAATGTTTCAGGACTGGTCTTGTTTGAGAAATCATCTCCACTATATGCAGGAGTGGATTTTAATTTATATTCTGCAACATGTTCTTCCATCCATCCTTGAGGTATATCTGCAAAAGGAAGATCTTCTTTGCTCTTAAATTCATAACCTTCTCCCTCCGATACTTTTATATTGGTTGCCTCCTCAAAGCTAGTATTTTCCTGCAATTGCTCATTCTCCAATACCTTGTGGTCTTCATTTACCTTATCTGCAACTTCTTCCTCAATTTCATTGATCTCCACTGTGCAACACTCTGCACTTCCCATCATCCAATTTAACAATGTATCATCTTCTTGGGGTATAGAGAGCATTACCTGAGTATCCACAGTATATCCAGTGGTTTTTCCTAAGTCGAATCCCTCTTCCAAATGTAATTGTAGTTGGCTATTGGTGCTTGTTGAAATCCATAGTTTGTTTTTCCCCCAATCTTGCAAAGCTTTTGCTTGTCTCAGCCAAGGTCTCCCCAGGAGTAAAGGGTAAGAAGTCTCCTGTGGAAGTGCAATAACAACAAAATCCAACACAAAGTGGCAACCCTGTACTATCATCCGTACCTTTTCAATAATGCCAAGAGGCGCAACCCGATGTTGATCTGCTAGTGTAACTGTAAATGGTGCCATTTTGGTGGGGTTCAAATTCAGATTCTTCATTGTGAAATCTGGCATCAAATTGATATCAGAGCCTCCATCTATGATCACACCTGTGAGAGTTTCATCCTTTATACAAACAGATAATCTTGAGCTTTGGTAGTCTACTAAGGGTGCATGGGGAAAATCAACCATGAAACCATCTATACTAGGTGATTGGATCAAGTGAGCAGAGTGTATAATCTTCAGTAAGTCACTTCTTATTTTTTAATCCATCCTTATAAGTTCATATAGACTAACCTTGTGATGAATACCTTTCAAGATCTGTTCAATGTTTACCTCCTGAGTGTTTTCTTGCAGACTTGTTGGTTGGCCCTTTAGAGAAGTAGTCATCTTATTATAAGCTCCTTCAATTTCTGCTTGGTCCTTCCATCCAGACTCCTTTTCTTCCTCTTTATCCTGAAATCCTTGTTGTTCATCTTTCAGGGTTGCAGCTGCTTGCCTAGCTCTAGTCATCATGGGCATTGCAGAGGATGAAACAGCATAAGTCTGAGTGGTTTTTCCTTCTTCATGTGGAGAGACTGCAATCATGTGAATTGGAGCAGGACGATTTCTTGGGCAATCTTTGGTATAATGATCCTTGGCCTCTGGACAATGTTGACAAGGAGGTGCATCTTCTGGAAGAGAACACCTATTTTGCATGTGACCGTACTCACCACAACGATAACACATCAAGGGTCTATTATATCTAGGCTTTGTAGGCCTATTCTCCTCTCTGTTAGGTGTATTCGAAGTACTAGCATAGTATGAATCCAAAGTTTGAGGGTTACCTCTCTGCTGTGTACCCTTGAGGTAGTAGCAATCTCTGGCTTCATGCCTATCCTTCCCACAAAATTGACAGCTTACCTTATTGGGACAATTAGCATTGGAATGTCCATTGTTGTTACAGATCGTGCACCAAATTTCTCTCCTTATATCCTGAGTGGTCCTCAAATCTTCTAACTCACGGCAAAGTTGAGCTACTTCATCATCAGTGCGACGCAGTGGTGGCAAGACCTTCTCTTCTTGTTGATTTTGTTGCATCTTCAATGCTTCCAATTCCCTCCTCAGTTGCTCAATAGGATCCATGTCGGCAGCGTACTTTGGTTGTGTATCCCCTTTGAAATGTTGCCTTGCTTCTTCAATGCGTGATGCCGCTGCAACAAAATCATTGAGGGTCGCATCCAATCTAAGAGACTCACGAAGCTTCTGCTGAGATGACCTGGGCAGAGCCTTTTCTATCCACTTTTTAACCAAAAAGTCACCGGGAGCATGTGGCAGACGTGCAACAAGTGCTTTTGTTCTAGTGTGAAGTTCATGAAAAGATTCACCTGGTCTGAGCTTCAAATTCTCTAGCTGATCTAGAGCTCTTTCCGAAGAATCACTTGGTCGGAATGTCTCTGAGAATGCCGCCTTCAGAGCCTCCCATGTAGTGAAATGGCCATCTGCATATTGACAATACCATTTATCTGCAAGACCCTCCAATGTGGATGGAAAAAGTGCCAACATTGCATCTTCTCTATTCTGCAGACCTCGTCCACGGCATAAAGAGATAAATCTCCTCACATGATCATCAGCATCCTCATAAGCTTGTCCCTTGAAGGTAGGAAATTTGATGTTTAATCTGAAGAGTAAATGAGAGAGATCCTCCATTTGTACTGGTGTTTCTTCAGACGTATTTGAGGAGAAGTCTAGAGTTCTCCTATACCCCTCTTTTGACAATGGTGTCGCACCCAAATCAATAGATAAATTTAGGGAGGGTAGAGGGGAGGTAGACTCACTAGCCGTGGTTATTGCTAACTTGTGAAGGCTCCTTCGAACAAATCCCTTGTTTTTATAGGCCTCAATAGGCCAAGAGAGCCTTGCCCAATCTTCACGTCCACTGTTCACGCGCCGGTTGATCACCCAAAATTGGGGGGTAGGTCAAATATTCCACTTGATTTGAATTAGATCCACAAAAATAGGTAGTCGCCGTGAATGGTTGGTGTCAGTTCCACTTCCACTTTCTAACAATTACCTTTTACCTTTGCACCTGCCATCTGAGATTCTCAGTGATTTAATCCGAGAAATTCAACATGAAGTGCCCTGTCCACTCTGGAAGTGTAGGAGGAGACCACCATGGGATGTTTGGCCATAGTACTACATAATGTGTAATAAAGCGTTCTGCACCATTATCTTGAGCCTTCTTCTGCCACGCTTGATGTGCGAGACCCAATCTTGCTTTTGATTCATTGTGTACTTCTAGACCCATGTTCATCCTGAGAAGAGCTCCTTCATGTCTGGCTTAGATGTCATGTTTCTTCTATGCTTCTGCATGCTCCACAAAGCCAAGTGTCTTCTGTCATCTGCGGGTGTGTGCATGTATGAGTATGTGTGTGCGGGTGCGTGTGGGCCTATATGTGGGGGTGAGAGTGTATGTGTGTGGGGATGCATGTGTGCATGTGTCGGTGTGTGTGTGATGGGTGGGTGTGCATGTGTGGAAGTGTGTGTGGGAGTGTGTGCATATGTATGGGTGTGAGAGTGTGTGTGTTCATGTGCGTGATTGTGTGTGAGTGTGTGTGTATGTGTGTGAGTGGGTGTGTACGGATATGTGTGTGGGGATGTGTGTGTGTGTGGCGGTGTGTGTATGCGCAAGTGAGGGGAGGCGGGGGAGGGTGTGGGAGAGGGTGAGGGGGTGGCTGGTGGGAAGGAGGCGGGGGGTGTGGGAGAGGATGAGGGGGCGGCTGAGGGGGAGGGTGCGGGGGTGGCTGAGGGGGGCTAGGCGGGGGTGGCTGAAGGGGAACTAGTGGGAGTGGGGGTGGTGTTAGGCTGCGAGGGTGAGGTGAGGGGGGCGGGGTGGTTGAGGGGGAACTAGTGGGAGTGGGGGTGGTGTTAGGCTGTGGGGGTGAGGTGAGGGGGGCGGGGTGGTGTGAGGGGGAGGGGGCGGGAGTGGTGTGAGGGGGAGGGGGCGGGGTTAGGCGGCGGGGGTGAGGTGAGGGGGGCGGAGGAGGAGGGGGGAGGGGGAAGGCGGAGGGGGAGGGAAGAGGGGGGGGCTTGCGGGGGAAGGTGGAGGGGGAGGGAGGAGGAGGGGGGCGCGCGGGGGAAAGTGGAGGGGGAGGGAAGAGGGGGAAGGTGAAGGGGGAGGGAGGAGGAGGGGGGAAGGGGGAAGGCGGAGGGGGAGGGAAGAGGCGGAGCTTGCGGGGGAAGGTGGAGGGGGAGGGAGGAGGAGGGGGGCGCGCGGGGAAAGTGGAGGGGGAGGGAAGAGGGGGGGCTTGCGGAGGGGGAGGAAGGAGGATGGGGAAGGGGGATGGCGGAGGGGGGAGGGAAGAGGGGGGGGCTTGCGGGGGAAGGTGGAGGGGGAGGGAGGAGGAGGGGGAAGGGGGGAAGGCGGAGGGGGAGGGAAGAGGGGGGGGGGGGGGGCTTGTGGGGGAAGGTGGAGGGGGAGGGAGGAGGAGGGGGGCGCGCGGGGGGAAGGTGGAGGGGGAGGGAGGAGGAGGGGGGAGGGGGAACGCGGAGGGGGAGGGAAGAGGGGGGGCTTGCGGGGGAAGGTGGAGGGGGAGGGAGGAGGGGGGGGCTTGCGGGGGAAGGTGGAGGGGGAGGGAGGAGGAGGGGGGCGCGCGGGGGTGGCTGAGGGGGAACTAGTGGGAGTGGGGGTGGTGTTAGGCTGCGGGGGTGAGGTGAGGGGGGCGGGGGTGGTGTGAGGGGGAGGGGGCGGGAGTGGTGTGAGGGGGAGGGGGCGGGGTTAGGCTGCGGGGGTGAGGTGAGGGGGGCAGAGGAGGAGGGGGGAGGGGGAAGGCGGAGGGGGAGGGGGAGGGAAGAGGGGGGGCTTGGTGGAGGGGGAGGGAGGAGGAGGGGGGAGGGGCAAGGCGGAGGGGGAGGGAAGAGAGGGGGGCTTGTGGGGGAAGGTGGAGGGGGAGGGAGGAGGAGGGGGAAGGCGGAGGGGGGAGGGAAGAGGGGGGGGCTTGCGGGGGAAGGTGGAGGGGGAGGGAGGAGGAGGGGGAAGGGGGAAGGGGGAAGGCGGGAGGGCGAGGGAAGAGGGGGGGGCTTGCGGGGGAAGGTGGAGGGGGAGGGAGGAGGAGGGGGGGCGCGCGGGGGAAGGTGGAGGGGGAGGGAGGAGGAGGGGGGAGGGGGAAGGCAGAGGGGGAGGGAAGAGAGGGGGGGCTTGTGGGGGAAGGTGGAGGGGGAGGGAGGAGGAGGGGGGCGCGCGGGGGAAAGTGGAGGGGGAGGGAAGAGGGGGGGCTTGCGGAGGGTGAGGGAGGAGGAGGGGGGAGGGGGAAGGCGGAGGGGGGAGGGAAGAGGGGGGCGGGGTGGTGTGAGGGGGAGGGGGCGGGAGGGTGGGAGGGAAGAGGGGGAGAGAGAGAGAGAGGGAGGAGAGAAAGAGAGAAGGGGGAAGGAAGAGAAAGAGAGAGGACAGGAGAGAGAGAGAGAGATGAAGAGAGAGAGAGAGAGAGAAGAAAGGGGCGGTGCAGGCCCTGAGAAAGAGAAAGAGGAGATAAAGAGAAAAGAAGAAGGGGTTGAGGGGAGGAACACAACATTCATATTTATTTGGTTTGATGTGTTCTCTAGAAATTTAGTAATCATTTTAGTGAATTTTCGACTACAATTGAAGTCTTCGAGAGATTGGAGAACAAAGCCCCATCCTAGCCTGTCATCGCCTTTCTCGAAGTCAATTTTAAGGATAATAACATCGTGCTCAAACTCCTCAGCAAATGCAAGACCTTCCCAAATATCAATAATAGCTTCCAATATTGATCTACCCTTGATGCGTCCTTTTTGCTCCTTATAGAGCCACCTCTTCTACTGGTAAGAAATAACTTTTGCAAGAATTTTGTTCCTAGTTTGAAGCATCATGATTGGGTTCTAGTTTTCAATCCTATTCTTTTTATTGTTTCTATGGATAAGCTTGATGAGACCATTCTTTAGGCAATTAATTTTGCAAGAATCTTATACCCGGTGTTCGGGGAGCAATAGATTGTGCTATCTGACTACAGTAGACAAGATTTCAGAAATACACTTCTGGTTACAATAACTCCCACGTAAGGAAAACAATACAAGGATACGTGATTGATACAAGATCTCCCACAACCCAGGACTGATAAAGTATGGAAAACTGGACTAGAGATGATACAGGAGATCCCACAACCCGGGATCGTAAGTATGGAACAAGATCTCTGGATTTCAAGAACTCCCTTCTAGGAGATGAACTAGATACAAGAAACAACTTGATAGGATCTCGTACTATGAGATTACAAGAGGACTAGACTAGATGTCTAGGATACAAGACTAGACAGGACTGGAACAAGGAACAAGACAAGAACAAGAACTAGAACTTGGAGAGTACTTACTTAGCGGTCGTGACTCCTTGAGCTCCCAAGACTAGTATTGGCGAGACTAATTATGAATGTGGGCATCCCCTCCTTATATAGGTTTTCCAAGGGCGGTTCTAGGGCGGTTACGAATTGATGATGTCATCAATTCGAAGCATGGTCTCTGGATGTCAGAATCAATCAAGAAGAGAGTTGATCTTAGGGTTTTGGCATGTTCTAGACGCAATGGAAGCATTAATTTCTTCAAATTTTGAACCAATCATGAGATAGAGGATTCACATGGAATCTAAGATTCAAGATGGTTTCCTTTGTCCATGACACCCAGTTTGAAGCATCATTGGCTTCTAGGTTTCAATCTTTTTCTTGTTATCATTTTTATGGATTAACTTGATGACACCATTGTTTGGGCATTCCAAAAGCCCACCAAGAGCCAATGCCTCTTGCAAAACCAAGCCCAATGGACTTGCGACCATCTCTCTGATGCATTTGAAAAATGCATTAGTGAGGTTGTCATGTCTTGTGCTTTTCCCATTGGGGAGCATATGCATACCTTCAAGCATCTCATTATCTGAAATGGGTGCATTAAGTAGGGATTTCAAATTATGCGGTATTCTCAAGGGAGAGACTCTATAGATGGTTTCCATGCAATCCCGCCTATGGGGAGAAAGGGATTTGAGTAAAGTGGTTGACAATAATAGCACTATTTTCTTCTTTTGTTTTGCATTTGACCCCATTACAACCTATCAAGAATGGAATAGAGTCTCTAGTTTGGTTCACCTTGAGGAGTCCACACATCTCTTTAGTTGGTTTCTTGAACCTACCCGCCCACCAATCTTCAAAGTATATTTACAATTTTTTCCTTTCATTTCTTTCTCGTATCTGAGTGTGCCTTTGATTTTCTGTAGTCCCATCTGGTATTGGTAGTTCCCTTTGTTCCCTTCCTCCTCAAGATGCCAAAGCCTTTGATAGAGCTTCTATCTCTGCCTCCGTGGTGTTGGGATAGATGGATGGACACTCCAAGAAATGAGTAGGTACTGCCAAATCCTGCTTAGTACCGGTCCTTGTAACTTCCGAGTTGATATGTGGGCCCTCTTATCTTTCCAATGACACTATATAAGTGCCTATGTACTTTAGAAATGATGTAAGAAAATACTGAATCAAAATAGACTACCTTGAAATTGAAGGATCAATGAAAACCTTCTATTTTTTATCATACACATGTTTCTTGTTATGCTCAATGCTAGCAGTACAGTAGGAATTAAAAAAGAATCCTTATAGGAATATCCAATTAGATTAGTAAGCACTATACACAAAGCAATCAATTTAGAAATTGAATCATTACCCGCAATTTTTTAGGACCTCTACAGAGTTTGACAGTGAGTGCCTCGACGTGCTTTTCTTCGAATTGACTGAACGGATTTCCTTCAAAACTTGTGAGCATGTAGATAACTTGGGTTGTTTTATCCCAAGGGGGAACCCCTACTGGGAGATTTGCATACTTTTTGTGACTCTATCTAGGCTAGTCCCTATGACACTAGTGTGTCTAGTAGTGGTTTTTGCTTCATAGTTGGTAGCTGATGCATATCCTTGCTGAGCACGAAGTAGTCTAGTGTGGTCACTTGGAGTTGTGAGGCTAACTATAGGGTAGGTTTCACAGCGACTGTTGAGTGTGTGTGGCTCAAATGCCTTATGGCTAATTTGGGTGTTGGTCTCTCTTCTACCACCACTATCTTTACTGACAATTAGAGCACATTGAGAGCTATGAGGAACCCTAACCTCCATGCTTGCACTAAGCACATTGAGGTGCATTATCATTATTTCAAGGGGAGGTTCTCTGCAAGAGAGATCAGCTTCGCATATGTGCCCATATAGGAGAACAGCGTAGATCTTTTCACAAAGGCTTTGCATAGGGAGAAGTTTGAAGCTTCCGCAAAGATTTGCGCTTACTTGCTTTTGAGGAATAATTTACTCATAGCTTGCCACTTCCTTATACATGAGTGCCAGCTCCTTGTTTAGTGCATCAGTCCTAGAGGGATTTGTTGACATATTTAGGTAGTGATGTGTGTAAACACACTAGGACCACCGGGGTAATTTTTTCCTTTTTGGTAGGTCTTTTTCCTTGCTTGTATATATGCCTATAGCCCTAATGGGTTACTTATCCTTGTACATTCTAATGGTAATACATTTAGTTTTGTTTGTTGTGCTCCAAGATTCTTCTTCTTCCTTGTGTTGTTCGTGTGCTTCCACAGATGTATAACTCCAACACGTGTGTGAAGTAGGTAGACGGAAAGCATCCCTTATTGGTTACATAGATTCTCATTATGCTGGTTGTGTAGACAATCATAGTTATCAACATGTAAAAGTGGAACCCTTTCTTCTCATCAACGCGGGAGAGGATATATTTCTTATAAGCTCAATCTGTTTGTTATTGAATGTGAGATAAAACATTAGTGCACAATGCCGCATACTTCTCAACAGAATAGATTTGTTGAAAGGAAGAGCATTTCTCTCATGGAAAGCCAAGGTGTATGGGCAAGAGTAATGCTTTACCACATAGCTATTGGATTGAGCTTGTTATGTATGAAACATATGTACTAAAAAAATTATCATACCAAAGCATTGTAATATATCACTCGATATGAGGGTCGAAATGGTTGTAAGATATTTATTTCTCATGTGTGCACTAAGAGATTTACATGCTTTTCTTGACAATGACTCGGCTAGTTGCTATGACACTCATGTGTCCACCAATGGTTTTTGCTTCATGCTTGGTAGCTCGCGCATATCTTGATTGAGCAAGAAGGAGCCTACTCTGGCCACTTCTAGTTATGAGGTTGAGTATAGGGAAGCTTTCATAGTGACTGTTGAGTATGTGTGGCTTGGATGCCTTATGGCTGACTTGGGTGTTGGTGAATCTTCTGTCACCATCATGTTCATTTACAGTCGGAGTGCATTGGCAATTGTGAGGAACCGTGTGTTCCATGCTCACACTAAGCACATTGAGGTGCACTATCATTATGTCAGGGAGAGGTTCTCTGCTAGAGAGATCAATTTGGCATATGTGCCCACGTAAGAGAAGATTGTAGACCTCTTCACAAAGGCTCTACCTAGGTAGAAATTTGAAGCTTCTTGCAAAGGTTTGGGCTTACTTGCTATTCTGGATTGATTCCATATAGCTTGGCACTTCCTTAGACATGAGTGCTAGCTCCTTGTTCATCGCATAACTCCGAAGGAGGGTTTGTTGATATATTTAGGTAGTGATGTGTGTGAGCACATGAGGACGGCGGGGTACTCTTTCCCTCTTTAGAAGGTTTTTCCCCCAGCTTGTATATATGCCTATAACCCTAAGAGGTTACTTATAGATTTACATTATAGTGGTAATACATACAGTATTGTGTGTTGTGCTCCAAGCTTCTTCTTTTTCCTTGTAATATTTCTTGAGACGTCTTGAAAATAGGAAACCTTTGTTCCAAAGCTTCCTAGATTTCTAGAGGTTGCAAGGTTAAACTCCTTTGATACCCTTGATAAGGAACCAGATTGAATCATTTCAGAAAGTAAAACATCAAAGAAAGAAGAAATGTATTAACCACCATAGCTTGCCTTGCCAGATTGATCTTCTACATACCTGTCCAGTATGTCAACATGCTATAGAGCTTAGAAAGAGCCCAGATCCATCGCTCACTCATCGAAATGTCAAATCCCATTGAAATATGTAATAGGCCTTCTTATGGAATGATTATACAACGAACATTTCATGATTCCAAGATAGTTGACGCTTTCAAGATGTTTAATACGGGTATTTCACGATTCCAAGATGCTTCAAAGCTGTGACCTTCAAATAAATGAATATATAGTCCGTCATATTACGAAGTGAATTTAGATACCTTCTTTTCTAACAGGAAGTGAATGTGGCCATCGTATGAATGAATATACACGTGCTATGTCTGTAATATTCGGGAGTGAATATACTTTTATTCTAATTTTGAGCATGCTTTGAGAGAAACTTCCTTCATGGCACGTGGATTCTTTTATTTTTCAACAGGGCTTTCATCCTTGGAGGTTCTCGACCTTCAAGAATGCACATCTTTGGAGAATCTTTCCTCCCTCTCCACAACTCTCCAGAAACTGCGGTTGAACGGTTGCACCAGCCTCCGGACTGTGAACGTGAGTAGGGATCGCGATTTTTGGACTTCAATGATTCTTTTCCTGTGCCTTCTCATTGGCATTTGCTGACGACCATTTATTTGCAGGCCTCCCTACCAAACTTACAGGCACTCCATGCAGCAGAATGCACAAATTTGGAGAGGCTTCCAAGGGAAATTGGCGCCTGCATGCGAGAATTAAGTTTGAAGCGATGTGATGGACTAGAGGAATTGATTCCGACCAATCAGGCATCGTTTTTCGGAGGTACGTCTTTCCACCTCTAGACAAAACCATTTCGTATCAAACAAAGGTCCTTCTTATAATGAATTAATGTACGGTTTTACCGTGACTTTAAGTTTAGTTCTTTCAAAACACCTTTTAATAGAAGACTATGGAGAAAGTCACGGTAAAACCGTACATTAGTTCATTATAAGAAGGACCTTTGTTTCCTTTTATTTTTCAGTTTCTATAAAAACAACTCATTTCTAATCGGCAACTCTTTTCGCTTAAACATACTTTTGATCAAAACGGTTTCGCATTCATATATAACCATTTTTTCTACTTGGAAACAAAACACTTTCGTTTACATATTTTGAATTCATCACTGCTTGAAAATCTTAAGATGTTTCGTAGGCAGTTCCCTTAGATACACATTTGATAGACTAGTAGGTAAGAAATCACAAACATACACTTCGCATATCAGTATTTACGTAATAGGAAGTATCTCTTGTTTTTATATTTTCTTATCTGATTTCGTCACTTGGGGCTCTAAATGCCCCTTTGTTTATCCATTGAAGATTGTTTGAAGCTAAAATCTAATGAGAATCAACGAAGGAACTCGTGTAAAAACATCATGTCTATGCTTGTAGAGCTTTCTCTGCACTTACTAAGCTCGAATATTAACCCATATTCTTTGTATTATGTAAAATCAAAGTATTCAGCGTATATTGTGAGAATTTTGAGCGGGATCTGTTGAAACCAGTCATGCAACATGAAGATAGGCGCCTCCTAGCATGCTTCAAAAATTAGAAATATAAACAAGGTTGAAATATAGCCCGAGAACTAGTAGCTTGAAATTAAGGTATGCAAATCAATTTTGTTGGTCGTGCTATGGTTATCAACACATTTGTCCTTTCTTCTACCATTTATTTCTTTTCTTGTTGGAGACCAAAAGAGCAAGATATGTCCAACCTCGATAGCATTTGTAGAAACTTCCTTTGGGCAGGCGTTCACAATAGAAGGGGGGTGCCTAAAATCAAATGGTCCATCTGCACCACCCATAGAGATAGTGGTATCCTGGACATTGGGTGCATGGCTAACAAATTGGTAGCCAAATGGATGATTAAGGCTTGGTGCAAAGGGGAGGCCTCGTGGGCCAAGTTGATCTTCAAAAACAAGAATGAGTTGGCTCTCATGGGTTTCCTAGATTTGAAGAATCTCGACATCTTGACCTTGTTGTTTTCCCCGATCCCCATCTTCCCGAAAGGCTCTAATCTCGTGTGCTCCCTATGGAAGAGTTGGAATAAAGTCAAAAGCTACACAAGAATTAGTGAAGACTAGAATTGGGCTACCGGTATCAGACAAAACCACTCTTTTTGGTTTCCGATCCATGGCCTCTTCAAACTTTTACATGTTTGATTCTTAACCAATGCCAAATACTTCTTGGAACAAGAGAAGAGTCGATCTTTACGCTTCAGAAAATAAAGCATTTACCACCTACTATAGTCATCTATAAATGAAAACTAATACCTTGACCCTGATATTGATGTCTCTTTGCTAGGACCCCACACATCTATGTATACAAGCTCCAAGTAATCTTTATACATGTATCTTCTTTTGTTGAACGGTTGCTTATGTGACTTGGCAAATTGGCATGCTCGAAATTTCTAGATCATGTGTTGCTTGGAAACATTTTGGAAGCCAAGCACATTTTGATCCCTACATATTTGTTTCAATGTCCTTTCACCTATATGACCTAGTATCTTATGCCATATCTCCAATTCAAATACGGTTTGGTCCTTATAATTGGAGAGAGAAATGTCACTTGTATCTTTAACTTCAAAGGTAAACGTTCCATGACATTTCTCACCTTTTGCAATCCTCTTCAATCCTTCTTCAGGTTCCTTCAGATATGCTTGATGTCTGGTGAATCTAACCTGCAAACCCTTCTCAACAATCTGTCCAACACTGACTAGATTTTTGGTTATTGTTGGCACGTACACCACTCTAGTGAGAAGGTTCATATTACCATTAGATGCTTTAACATTTCCAATTTTCTTTATTGAGTGCCAAGTGTCATCACCTATTTCGATTCCATGCTTCCCTTTAGGTTCTTCAAGACCAAACAATAGTGCCACATTGTTAGCTACATGATTGGAACAATGGGAATAAATATAGAATAGGTATTCATCATCTTTACCTTGCATGGTTGTCATCTTTATAAGCAATAGAGAATCCTCTTGGTCATCTGTATAATTGTTGTAGTCTCTTCTTCCTCTTAATCCTCCTTAGTAGTTGTTGTTGAAGCCTTGGTTGTAGTTGTGATGGTAGATTTTTCCTCCATATTGAACTCGCCTCTAGATTTTCCATAGCCTCCGCTGTGGAGGCCTCTTCCTCTTTGATTCATTGTGTTCCAAAACCATTTGGTTGTGGTATGATTGATTCTGAAAAGGCTTCCAAATCGGGCTCACTTTCATGCACCTTTTTGAGTCACCTTTGTAGCTAAAATTGGAGCCAATTTTCAACTTTTGAATATGAAACTCTACCAAAAAATTTGCCTAAAGTTTAGGACTTCCTTTCTCATCTATGCGCGACCAAGAATCTAGTAATTCATCCTTCAAAATCCACGTGCATGTAAGTGCCTTTTTTACATGTGCACCCTTACAAGGAGTACAACCAAACTTTCAGAAGTGGGTATTCATATGTGACTTGATGTGTGTACATAGAAGTGAATAGCTAATTTTCCAAGTGTGTAGGCTTGGATCTATTTGCATCAGTAGTTGGAACTCCGTTTTGGATATCGAGACTTGCAATGTGGATGTAGGATCTTAGGAAGGCTTGGAAGCTTGGAAACGTGTAATGAGATGCGCAAGTCTTGAAGCTCCCCAAACTTGTGGAATCTACCATCCCAAATCCTAAGCTTCTAGGATTTTCAAAGTATTCAGCATATATTGTGAGAATTTTGAGCGGGATGTGTTGAAACCAGTCATGCAACATGAAGATAGGCGCCTCCTAGCATACTTCAGAAATTAGATATATAAATAAGGTTGAAATATAGCCCGAGAACTAGTAACTTGAAATTAAGGTATCCAAGCCTTTACGAACCTTACGACAAAGAAGTGCGCAAAACTGTGTGATTTTAAAAAAACTTGCAAAGGAGTGAAGATCCTTCTTTTTATTGAGAGGTTGTCAATACAAATGACTCACTCTTCTATAAGTTTCACCACTTTTTTCTAAAACAATTTACTACTTCTTCCCTAAGTTTATGCATGTGCGTGCCTTCAAGCCCTTATTTTTTGTTGCTAGAAATGCAACCTTCCACAAGGGTATCATAAAGAAAACTCAGTAAAGTAGAAGCGAACTCATGGGTAAAGGCTAGGCAACATAGGCCAAACGGTCAAACATATGCAAATTTTATTGTACACTACGAAATAGCGTAGCGAGAGTTATTCAGCTATATATGACACATAAATGTTAGAGAATAGATAGGCGTTAAAAAAGCAAACACTAATTATAGATCAAAAGTCAAAAAAGCAAGCAGAGTATTCAAAACATAACAAATTTTCATTTACACGTCAAAATTAGCTTAAAAGTAGAGGTTTTAATCTAAGGATCCATATTAACAAAACATAAAATTAAAGGTAAAAGAACTATAAAAAAGGTGCATGTAAATCATGATGGAATTTTTACCATGATTTATGAAAGTCAAATTCTTGAGTTTATTAATAGCAAAAAATGCATCTCTAGCTACACCTATGTAAAAATCAAGCATGTGGAAAGTAAAAATATCAAGTTTACCATAGCTTGCTATTTTTAATATCTCTTGGAGCACTTGAAATCTTTCTCGTATGTATTTTTGCAATATGGAGTTAACTATTTGGAGGAATCTAGCTCCTTTGCCAAATCTTGTGTCAATTCTTGTCTCTAGTTTTATTTGTTTTCTCTCTAAACCAAAAGTGAAGCAACTAGCACAAGGAGGAATTGGAAAATACACACTCGCTACGCAAAACCTTTATAGCATTGAAGATGAAAAGGCTCAAAATGGTACATCATCTTCATAAAGTGGTGGGGGAGTGAGTACTCATGTAGGAGGGGCAACGATTCCTACAATTCCAAGAGGGGCTACCACCTCAATTCTAGTTCAAGGATGATGTAGAACCCCTTCTCTTTTTCCTTTCTCTCTTTGTGGCATGTGAGCAGTGGGCCCCTAAGCATAGAGGTCAGAACCTATTGGCACTCTGAGCATGAAGTCCGAAGAAGATGGAAGAAAGAGATTGAAAGGAGAGCTCTCAGATGCCTTGGGCTGCAGTTTCAGGGCGCGTCTGTTCCATTTCTTGGACATATTTGTGTCTGGGCAGTTGATGCTTTCAGTATTCCGGGCAGATTGTTGCTTTCAATTCAGTTGATTTGTTTTATCTCTCCCTCTCTCTCATCCATATCCCCTTCTCTCTCTATCTCTTTCTCTCTCTATCTCCCTTCTCCTCCACCATCCCCCTCCACAACCCCCTCAAGCCCCCTCCTCCCCTCTCCTCCACCATCCCCCTCTTCCCTCTAGCGCCTTCTCCCCTCTCCTCCGCCCTCCCCCTCCACAACCCCCTCAAGCCCCCTCCTCCCCTCTCCTCCACCCTCCCCCTCCACAATGCCCTCAAGCCCCCTCCTCCCCTCTCCTCCACCCTCCCCCTCCACAACCCCCTCAAGCCCCCTCCTCCCCTCTCCTCCACCATCCCCCTCCTCCCTCTAGCGCCTTCTCACCTCTCCCCCGCCCTCCCCCTCCACAACCCCCTCAAGCCCCCTCCTCCCCTCTCCTCCACCATCCCCCTCCACAACCCCCTCAAGCCCCCTCCTCCCCTCTCCTCCACCATCCCCCTCCTCCCTCTAGCGCCTTCTCCCCTCTCCTCCGCCCTCCCCCTCCACAACCCCCTCAAGCCCTCTCCTCCCCTCTCCTCCACCCTCCCCCTCCACAACCCCCTCAAGCCCCCTCCTCCCCTCTCCTCCATCCTCCCCCTCCACAACCCCCTCAGGCCCCCTCCTCCCCTCTCCTCCACCATCCCCCTCCTCCCTCTAGCGCCTTCTCCCCTCTCCCCCGCCCTCCCCCTCCACAACCCCCTCAAGCCCCCTCCTCCCCTCTCCTCCACCATCCCCCTCCACAACCCCCTCAAGCCCCCTCCTCCCCTCTCCTCCACCATCCCCCTCCTTCCTCTAGCGCCTTCTCCCCTCTCCCCCGCCCTCCCCCTCCACAACCCCCTCAAGCACCCTCCTCCCCTCTCCTCCACCATCCCCCTCCACAACCCCCTTAAGCCCCCTCGTCCCCTCTCCTCCACCATCCCCCTCCTTCCTCTAGCGCCTTCTCCCCTCTCCCCCGCCCTCCCCCTCCACAACCCCCTCAAGCCCCCTCCTCTCCTCTCCTCCACCATCCCCCTCCACAACCCCCTCAAGCCCCCTCCTCCCCTCTCCTCCACCATCCCCCGCCTTCCTCTAGCGCCTTTTCCCCTCTCTCCCGCTCTCCCCCCTCCACAACCCCCTCAAGCCCCCTCCTCCCCTCTCCTCCACCATCCCCCTCCACAACCCCCTCAAGCCCCCTCCTCCCCTCTCCTCCACCATCCCCCTCCTTCCTCTAGCGCCTTCTCCCCTCTCCCCCGCCCTCCCCCTCCACAACCCCCTCAAGCCCCCTCCTCTCCTCTCCTCCACCATCCCCCTCCACAACCCCCTCAAGCCCCCTCCTCCCCTCTCCTCCACCATCCCCCTCCTTCCTCTAGCGCCTTCTCCCCTCTCCTCCGCCCTCCCCCTCCACAACCCCCTCAAGCCCCCTCCTCCCCTCTCCTCCACCCTCCCCCTCCACAACCCCCTCAAGCCCCCTCCTCCCCTCTCCTACACCATCCCCCTCCTCCCTCTAGCACCTTCTCCCCTCTCCCCCGCCCTCCCCCTCCACAACCCCCTCAAGCCCCCTCCTCCCCTCTCCTCCACCATCCCCCTCCACAGCCCCCTCAAGCCCCCTCCTCCCCTCTCCTCCACCATCCCCCTCCTTCGTCAAGCGCCTTCTCCCCTCTCCTCCTCCCTCCCCCTCCACAACCCCCTCAAGCCCCCTCCTCCCCTCTCCTCCACCCTCCCCCTCCACAACCCCCTCAAGCCCCCTCCTCCCCTCTCCTCCACCCTCCCCCTCCACAACCCCCTCAAGCCCCCTCCTCCCCTCTCCTCCACCATCCCCCTCCTCCCTCGAGCGCCTTCTCCCCTCTCCCCCGCCCCTCCCCCTCCACAACCCCCTCAAGCCCCCTCCTCCCCTCTCCTCCACCATCCCCCTCCACAGCCCCCTCAAGCCCCCTCCTCCCCTCTCCTCCACCATCCCCCTCCTTCCTCTAGCGCCTTCTCCCCTCTCCTCCGCCCTCCCCGTCCACAACCCCCTCAAGCCCCCCCTCCCCTCTCCTCCACCCTCCCCCTCCACAACCCCCTCAAGCCCCCTCCTCCCCTCTCCTCCACCCTCCCCCTCCACAACCCCCTCAAGCCCCCTCCTCCCCTCTCCTCCACCATCCCCCTCCTCCCTCTAGCGCCTTCTCCCCTCTCCCCCACCCTCCCCAACCCCCTTAAGCCCCCTCCTCCCCTCTCCTCCACCATCCCCCTCCACAGCCCCCTCAAGCCCCCTCCTCCCCTCTCCTCCACCATCCCCCTCCTCCCTCTAGCGCCTTCTCCCCTCTCCTCCGCCCTCCCCCTCCACAACCCCCTCAAGCCCACCTCCACCCTCCCCCTCCACGTGCCCCCGCACCCACACACACACACACACTCTAACATACATGCACGCATCCCACATACTTAGCAGCAAAGGCGGGCGCTGATGTTGTAGTATTGTGTGACACAGCTGGTGAAGCAATGCCATGGACAGTGGAGGAGGTGACCCGAGAAATACATAAAGCTGGGAACCATGGCCTTCTATTAGAATAGGGATTCATACACACAATGATACAGACATGGCTGTCGCAAACAGTCTTGCAGCTATTAGAAGTGGTGCAACACTTGTACAAGGATGCATGCATGGCTAGGAGGAGCGCACTGGCAACGCGAATTTACAAAATACTTCATTTGGATTTCCCGGGATAAATCAGTGAGGAAGCAACAAAACTACAAAATGAGAATCTCAAATGATAGGTGAAAAGGTAAAAGTAAATTGTTAAAAGTGGAAGAAGGGAAAAGCTGTTTGCCACCAACCATTCACGACGACTACCTATTTTTGGGTCCAATTCAAATCAAGGGAGTAATTGACCTACCTCTCCAATTTTTGGGCATTCCACCGGCGATCAGTGGGCGTGAAGAATCGGCAAAGGCTCTCTTGACCTATTGGGGGCTATAAAAACAAGGGATTTGTGCTATTTGGGGTACATTTTTGGTACACCTTGTACAACAATTTTAGAGATACAGTGGTTCGTGCGTACGTGCAGAAGTCCTCTCTTACACTTGGTGGTTTCAAGTCTATTGTAGGAGCTACTCTGTAGTGTGTATACAGAGGGTAGGCTTCTCAGTGGAGGGCTACGAGCACTATAGTGTAAGAGAGTAGCTTGGATTTATTTTCTTTTCTGTGAGTCAGTGTGTTGATTAATCTCTATTCTCTTGAGAAATTCTACCATTTGTATTGTTCTGAGTTAGCCTGCATATCAGTGACCCCTTATGCTGATATGTTGTATTGGAGTTATTACTTTTAGAGTGGCTTGTTAGCCCTAAGCTTGCACTTTTGAGCATCACTCTGCCCAACCTTGTAATCGTCTGATTTGAATCAAGAAGTGTATGGTCTTCCTTGGTCATTGGTTGTCCATATTTTCTGAAGTATTTACCACTCTGTGCAATCCGTGTTATCTACCTGCTCACAGAAATGTTAAAGGGTATACTTCCCTAAAGAGAACCCCCCTTGAGTAGGTGATGTACTGGACGTGCTTAATCTTCATTCTCTACTTTTGTTAAAAGCGGATACCCCAGTACCTCCTCTACAGTTTGGCACGCACGGTGGGACCTTTGCATTTCTGTGAGAGGTGTTCTGCCCTATTGCAATTGCGAATAGGTACATGACCCATACACGAGCAGATAAGGAATCTCTTCGTGTTCGAAGGAGTCTTAACAAGTCAGCAATAACCACGGCTAGTGAGTCTACCTCCCCTCTGCCTTCCCTAAATTTGTCTATTGATTTGGGTGCGACACCATTGTCAAAAGAAGGGTATAGGAGAACTCTAGACTTCTCCTCAGATACGTCAGAAGAAACACCAGTCCCAATGGAGGATCTTTCTCATCTACTCTCCAGGCTCAACATCAAATTCCCTACCTTCAAGGGACATGCTTATGAGGATGTTGATGATCATGTGAGGAGATTTATCTCTTTATGCCGTGGACGTGGTTTGCAGAATAGAGAAGATGCAATGCTAGCACTTTTTCCATCCACATTGGAGGGTCTTGCAGATAAATGGTATAGTCAATATGCCGATGGTCATTTCACTACATGGGAGGCTTTGAAGGCGGCTTTCTCACAAACATTCCGACCAAGTGATTCCTCAGAAAGAGCTCTAGATCAGCTAGAGAATTTGAAGCTAAAACCAGGTGAATCTTTTCATGAACTTCACACTAGAACAAAGGCACTTGTTGCACGTCTACCACATGCTCCAGGTGACTTTTTGGTTAAAAAGTGGATTGAAACGGCTCTGCCCAGGTCATCTCAGTAGAAGCTTCGTGAGTCTCTTAGATTGGATGCAACCCTCAATGATTTTGTTGCAGCGGCATCACGCATTGAAGAAGCAAGGCAACATTTTGAAGGGGATACACAACCAAAGTATGCTGCAGACCTGGATCCTATTGAGCAACTGAGGAGGGAACTGGAATCATTGAAGATGCAACAAAATCAACAAGAAGAGAAGGTCTTGCCACCACTGCGTCGCACTGATGATGAAGTAGCCCAACTTCGCCGAGAGTTAGAAGATTTGAGGACTACACAGGATATAAGGAGACAAATTTGGTGTACAATCTGTAACAACAATGGACATTCCAATACTAATTGTCCCAACAAGGTAAGCTGTCAATTTTGTGGGAAGGATGGGCATGAAGCTAGAGATTGTTACTACCTCAGGGATACACAGCAGAGGGGTAACCCTCAAAATTTGGATTCATATTATGCTAGTACTTCAAATACATCTAATAGGGAGGAGAATCGGCCCATAAAGCCTAGATACAATAGACCTTTGATGTGCTATCGTTGTGGTGAGTATGGCCACATGCAAAATCGGTGTTCCCTCCCAGAAGATGCACCTCCTTGTCAACATTGTCCACAGGCCAAGGATCATTATACCAAAGATTGCCCAAGAGGTCGTCCTGCTCCAATTCACATGATTGCAGTCTCTCCACATGAAGAAGGAAAAACCACTCAGACTTATGCTGTTTCATCCTCTACAATGCCCATGATGAGTAGAGCTAGGCAAGCAGCTGCAACCTAGAGAGATGAACAACAAAGATTTCAGGATAAAGAGGAAGAAAAGGAGTCTGGATGGAAGGACCAAGCAGAAATTGAAGGAGCTTATAATAAGATGACTACTTCTCTAAAGGGCCAACCAACAAGTCTGCAAGAAAACACTCAGGAGGTAAACATTGAACAAATCTTGAAAGGTATTCATCACAAGATTAGTCTATATGAACTTATAAGGATGGATTCAAAACTAAGAAGTGACTTACTGAAGATTATACACTCTGCTCACTTGATCCAATCGCCTAGTATAGATGGTTTCATGGTTGATTTTCCCCCTGCACCCTTAGCAGACTACCAAAGCTCAAGATTATCTGTTTGTATAAAGGATGAAACTCTCACAGGTGTGATCATAAATGGAGGCTCTGGTATCAATTTGATGCCAGATTTCACAATGAAGAAACTGAATTTGAAGCCCACCAAAATGGCACCATTTACAGCTACACTAGCAGATCAACATCGGGTTGCACCTCTTGGCATTATTGAAAAGGTACGGATGGTAGTACAGGGTTGCCACTTTGTGTTGGATTTTGTTGTTATTGCACTTCCATAGGAGACTTCTTACCCTTTACTCCTGGGGAGACCCTGGCTGAGACAAGCAAAAGCTTTACAAGATTGGGGAAAAAATAAATTATGGATTTCAACAAGCACCAATAGCCAACTGCAACTACACTTGGAAGAAGGATTTGACTCAGGAAAGACCACTGGATATACTGTGGATACTCAGGTAATACCCTCTCTACCCCAAGAAGATGATACATTGTTAAATTGGATGATGGGAAGTGCACAGTGTTGCACAGTGGAGATCAATGAAATTGAGGAAGAAGTTGCAGATAAGGAAATTTCAGAAAAGGGCAATGAAGACCACCAGGTATTGGAGAATGAGCAATTGAAGGAAAATACAAGCTTTGAGGAGGCAACCAATATAAAAGTATCAGAGGTGGAAGATTATGAACTGAAGAGCAGAGAAGATCTTCCTTTTGCAGACATACCTCAAGGATGGATGGAAGAACATGTTGCAGAATATAAATTAAAATCCACTCCTGCATATAGTGGAGATGATTTCTCAAGCAAGACCAGTCCTGAAACATTGGTTCAAGAAGTAAATTTAGGGGATGAAGAGAACCCTCAAGTTGTCCATTTAGCATCCTGGTTGTGGCATTACCCTCCTTTGCTACAGAAGGTAACTTCTTTGCTTTTTACCTATAAAAGTGTCTTTGCATGGTCCTACAAAGATCTAACAGGGATACCAGAAGAGCTTGGGTTACATCGGATACCCTTAGTTGAGGGAGTTGCGCCTGTAAGAAGTAGGCCATATCGACTCAATCCGAAATATGCAGAAGCGGTAAAAGCAGAGATTACGAAACTAGAAGAAGCAGGTATAATTGTGCCAGTAGAACATTCCAGATGGCTTTCTTCTATGGTTATCGTGCCCAAGAAAAATAGTGGAAAAATAAGAGTATGTGTTGATTTCCGTGCTTTGAATAAGGTGACTATTCAAGATGGATTTCCTCATCCTTTCACAGAGCAGGTACTTGAGGAAGTAGCTGGTCACACTTTCTATAGTTTCTTGGATGGTTTTAGTGGCTACAATCAGATAGTAATTCATCCTGATGATAGGGACAAAATAGCCTTTGTTACTCCCTGGGGCACTTATGTCTATACTCGTATGGCTTTTGGTTTGAAGAATGCACCAGCTTCATTTAATAGAACCATGTATCTGATATTGGGCAAATGGTTAACAACCTTTCTACGCATTTTCATGGATGACTTTTCAGTATTTTCAGGTACAGATAGAAGAGCAGCAGTTCAAGATTTCCATGACCATTTGGAAAATTTAAAAGAAATTTTTGAGCAATGTCTCAAAACAGGTTTGAAATTGAATCCTGATAAATGTCACTTTTTAGTCACTAAGGGCACTCTTCTTGGTCACATAGTATCTGCTGAAGGCATAACTGTTGACCCTGCAAAGGTTACAACTATTCTTTCGATGCCACTTCCACAAAGCCCAAAGGAAGTGCAAAGTTTCTTGGGCCATGCAGGGTATCACAGAAGATTCATTAGGATGTATTCAGAAATTGTTAAACCCTTATCAAGGCTTACCAGTAAAAAGATCCCTTTCTCATGGAGTCCTGAAGCAGACAAAGCATTTTGTGAACTAAAATTGAGGCTATGTACTGCTCCACTTTTAAGTGTTCCTAATTGGTCATTGGAATTTCATGTGCATACAGATGCTAGTCTTCATGCGGTTGGTGCAGTTCTACCTCAACCATCATCTCACATAGTGGATAGACCTATCTCTTATGCCAGCAGACTACTCAACCAAGCTGAAAGAAATTACAATACAACGGAAAGAGAAGGTTTGGCTATCGTATTTGCTCTTCAGAAGTTTCGACATTATCTCCTTGGTGTACATTTCATTGTTATCTCTGATCATCAGCCTTTGAAGTATTTGATAAACAAGCCTAGAGTAGCTGGAAGGATTTGGAGATGGTTACTCCTATTTCAAGAATTTAATTTTGATATTCATATTAAGCCAGGAAAAGAGCACCACATGGCAGATCAAGTGTCCAGAACGGCAATGAGCGAGAAGGCAACAGGTATCAATGACGAACCAGTGGATAGCAATCTTTTTCTTGTAGCGATTGGGACTGGATGGTATGATGAAATCCTTCAGGTTCTCACTACTGGAAAGATCCCAGAACACTTGACACCTGTAGAAAAGAGAAGACTGCTCCTGAAAACCAAAGCATATTCTCTTATAAATGGAAATTTATATAAATACTGTCAGGATGATATATTGAGAAGGTGTGTCTATCCAGAGGAGGTAAATCTTTTGCTAGAGGCTGCACACAGTGAAGGACACCTAAAAGGGGAAGAATTGGCTCATAGAATCATCCACAAGGGTTTATGGTGGCCTCATATTTTCAAAAATGCAATCAAGTTCGCCAAAGGATGCCACATCTGCCAGAGGTGTGCCCCCGCGCCCACCAGACTAAATTTCCAACCATTGGTCATATCTATGGGATGGCTCCCATTTGAACGATGGGGTCTTGATTTCATATGACCAATTAGCCCAACTGGTCAACCAGGAGGTAAAAGGTATATTTTGATGGCCACATGTTATGCCACTAAATGGATAGAGGCTAAAGCTACTATGGACTGCACGGCTTTAGCAGTAGCTAAATTTGTGTATAAACGTATCTTCTCAAGATTTGGTTGCCCACTGGAGATTACTAGTGATAGGGGCACACATTTTGTAAATCAATTGCTCCAGTTTATATTTGATAGGTACAAAATCTTCCATAAAAAGTCTTGTGCCTATTACCCAAGGGCAAATGGCCAAGCAGAGAGTTCCAACAAGATTTTGATTGGATTGCTTTGCAAATTATCTTTCGATCATCAAAGCTCCTGGCCGCTAGCATTGATTGGTGCAATTTGGGCTTTCAGAACCACGAAGAGGGGAACTACAGGCGAGACTCCATTTCGGTTAGTATATGGGAAAGAGGCATTGGCACCCTTCGAGTTCATTATCAGAAAGGAAATAGGAATCAGAGCCGTTGGAATTGAACCTCCCATTCAGAGATTGGTGGCATTAGAAGAATACAGAAAAGGGGCAATGCAGAAACTTCTGGTTACACAAGAAGAGCGCAAGAAATTGCATGATAGGTATCTGAGATCCAATGAAGTTCAGGAAGGGTCCATGGTTTTAGTACATCCAATTCCGCCCATCCAAACAAAATTGGCACCCAAATGGATAGGACCTTATAAGGTAATAAGGGTACTGCCACATGGCGCAGTACACCTGGAAGATCTGCAGGGTAAAAGGATTCCCCTGGTTAATATCTCCAGGATGAAGAAGTATCGGAACTAGGTCAAAATGGAAGAATTTCACCCCTTGTACATACCATGTTTCTTTTCAGTAATAGCAGTATAATTAGATCTTATTGAAATAAATAAAATAAGGGAGAAATTGCACCAGGGACGGTGCAAAAGCTTGATGTGGGGGTCTGTAGAACCCCTTCTCTTTTTCCTTTCTCTCTTTGTGGCATGTGAGCAGTGGGCCCCTAAGCATAGAGGTCAGAACCTACTGGCACTCTGAGCATGAAGTCCGAAGAAGATGGAAGAAAGAGATTGAAAGGATAGCTCTCAGATGCCTTGGGCTGTAGTTTCAGGGAGCGTCTGTTCCATTTCTTGGACATATTTGTGTCTGGGCAGTTGATGCTTTCAGTATTCCGGGCAGATTGTTGCTTTCAATTCAGTTGATTTGTTTTATCTCTCCCTCTCTCTCATCAATATCCCCTTCTCTCTCTATCTCTTTCTCTCTCTATCTCCCCTCTCCTCCACCATCCCCCTCCACAACCCCCTCAAGCCCCCTCCTCCCCTCTCCTCCACCATCCCCCTCTTCCCTCTAGCGCCTTCTCCCCTCTCCTCCGCCCTCCCCCTCCACAACCCCCTCAAGCCCCCTCCTCCCCTCTCCTCCACCCTCCCCCTCCACAACCCCCTCAAGCCCCCTCCTCCCCTCTCCTCCACCCTCCCCCTCCACAACCCCCTCAAGCCCCCTCCTCCCCTCTCCTCCACCATCCCCCTCCTCCCTCTAGCGCCTTCTCCCCTCTCCCCCGCCCTCGCCCTCCACAACCCCCTCAAGCCCCCTCCTCCCCTCTCCTCCACCATCCCCCTCCACAACCCCCTCAAGCCCCCTCCTCCCCTCTCCTCCACCATCCCCCTCCTCCCTCTAGCGCCTTCTCCCCTCTCCTCCGCCCTCCCCCTCCACAACCCCCTCAAGCCCCCTCCTCCCCTCTCCTCCACCCTCCCCCTCCACAACCCCCTCAAGCCCCCTCCTCCCCTCTCCTCCACCCTCCCCCTCCACAACCCCCTCAAGCCCCCTCCTCCCCTCTCCTCCACCATCCCCCTCCTCCCTCTAGCGCCTTCTCCCCTCTCCCCCGCCCTCCCCCTCCACAACCCCCTCAAGCCCCCTCCTCCCCTCTCCTCCACCATCCCCCTCCACAACCCCCTCAAGCCCCCTCCTCCCCTCTCCTCCACCATCCCCCTCCTTCCTCTAGCGCCTTCTCCCCTCTCCCCCGCCCTCCCCCTCCACAACCCCCTCAAGCCCCCTCCTCCCCTCTCCTCCACCATCCCCCTCCACAACCCCCTCAAGCCCCCTCCTCCCCTCTCCTCCACCATCCCCCTCCTTCCTCTAGCGCCTTCTCCCCTCTCCCCCGCCCTCCCCCTCCACAACCCCCTCAAGCCCCCTCCTCTCCTCTCCTCCACCATCCCCCTCCACAACCCCCTCAAGCCCCCTCCTCCCCTCTCCTCCACCATCCCCCTCCTTCCTCTAGTGCCTTCTCCCCTCTCCCTCGCCCTCCCCCTCCACAACCCCCTCAAGCCCCCTCCTCCCCTCTCCTCCACCATCCCCCTCCACAACCCCCTCAAGCCCCCTCCTCCCCTCTCCTCCACCATCCCCCTCCTTCCTCTAGCGCCTTCTCCCCTCTCCCCCGCCCTCCCCCTCCACAACCCCCTCAAGCCCCCTCCTCTCCTCTCCTCCACCATCCCCCTCCACAACCCCCTCAAGCCCCCTCCTCCCCTCTCCTCCACCATCCCCCTCCTTCCTCTAGCGCCTTCTCCCCTCTCCTCCGCCCTCCCCCTCCACAACCCCCTCAAGCCCCCTCCTCCCCTCTCCTCCACCCTCCCCCTCCACAACCCCCTCAAGCCCCCTCCTCCCCTCTCCTCCACCATCCCCCTCCTCCCTCTACTGCCTTCTCCCCTCTCCCCCGCCCTCCCCCTCCACAACCCCCTCAAGCCCCCTCCTCCCCTCTCCTCCACCATCCCCCTCCACAGCCCCCTCAAGCCCCCTCCTCCCCTCTCCTCCACCATCCCCCTCCTTCCTCTAGCGCCTTCTCCCCTCTCCTCCTCCCTCCCCCTCCACAACCCCCTCACGCCCCCTCCTCCCCTCTCCTCCACCCTCCCCCTCCACAACCCCCTCAAGCCCCCTCCTCCCCTCTCCTCCACCCTCCCCCTCCACAACCCCCTCAAGCCCCCTCCTCCCCTCTCCTCCACCATCCCCCTCCTCCCTCTAGCGCCTTCTCCCCTCTCCCCCGCCCTCCCCCTCCACAACCCCCTCAAGCCCCCTCCTCCCCTCTCCTCCACCATCCCCCTCCACAGCCCCCTCAAGCCCCCTCCTCCCCTCTCCTCCACCATCCCCCTCCTTCCTCTAGCGCCTTCTCCCCTCTCCTCCGCCCTCCCCCTCCACAACCCCCTCAAGCCCCCCCTCCCCTCTCCTCCACCCTCCCCCTCCACAACCCCCTCAAGCCCCCTCCTCCCCTCTCCTCCACCCTCCCCCTCCACAACCCCCTCAAGCCCCTTCCTCCCCTCTCCTCCACCATCCCCCTCCTCCCTCTAGCGCCTTCTCCCCTCTCCCCTGCCCTCCCCAACCCCCTCAAGCCCCCTCCTCCCCTCTCCTCCACCATCCCCCTCCACAGCCCCCTCAAGCCCCCTCCTCCCCTCTCCTCCAGCATCCCCCTCCTCCCTCTAGCGCCTTCTCCCCTCTCCTCCGCCCTCCCCCTCCACAACCCCCTCAAGCCCACCTCCACCCTCCCCCTCCACGTGCCCCCGCACCCACACACACACACACACTCTAACATACATGCACGCATCCCACATACTCAGCAGCAAAGGCGGGCGCTGATGTTGTAGTATTGTGTGACACAGCTGGTGAAGCAATGCCATGGACAGTGGAGGAGGTGACCCGAGAAATACATAAAGCTGGGAACCATGGCCTTCTGTTAGAATAGGGATTCATACACACAATGATACAGACATGGCTGTCGCAAACAGTCTTGCAGCTATTAGAAGTGGTGCAACACTTGTACAAGGATGCATGCATGGCTAGAAGGAGCGCACTGGCAACGCGAATTTACAAAATACTTCATTTGGATTTCCCGGGATAAATCAGTGAGGAAGTAACAAAACTACAAAATGAGAATCTCAAATGATAGGTGAAAAGGTAAAAGTAAATTGTTAAAAGTGGAAGCAGGGAAAAGCTTTTTGCCACCAACCATTCACGGCGACTACCTATTTTTGGGTCCAATTCAAATCAAGGGAGTAATTGACCTACCTCTCCAATTTTTGGGCATTCCACAGGCGATCAGTGGGCGTGAAGAACCGGCAAAGGCTCTCTTGACCTATTGGGGGCTATAAAAACAAGGGATTTGTGCTATTTGGGGTACATTTTTGGTACACCTTGTACAACAATTTTAGAGATACAGTGGTTCGTGCGTACGTGCAGAAGTCCTCTCTTACACTTGGTGGTTTCAAGTCTATTGTAGGAGCTACTCTGTAGTGTGTATACAGAGGGTAGGCTTCTCAGTGGAGGGCTACGAGCACTATAGTGTAAGAGAGTAGCTTGGATTTATTTTCTTTTCTGTGAGTCAGTGTGTTGATTAATCTCTATTCTCTTGAGAAATTCTACCATTTGTATTGTTCTGAGTTAGCCTGCATATCAGTGACCCCTTATGCTGATCTGTTGTATCGGAGTTATTAGTTTTAGAGTGGCTTGTTAGCCCTAAGCTTGCACTTTTGAGCATCACTCTGCCAATCCTTGTAATCGTCTGATTCGAATCAAGAAGTGTATGGTCTTCCTTGGTCATTGGTTGTCCATATTTTCTGAAGTATTTACCACTCTGTGCAATCCGTGTTATCTACCTGCTCACAGAAATGTTAAAGGGTATACTTCCCTAAAGAGAACCCCCCTTGAGTAGGTGATGTACTGGACGTGCTTAATCTTCATTCTCTACTTTTGTTCAAAGCGGATACCCCAGTACCTCCTCTACAGATGAGATGCAACAAATTTATCTAGAAATGGAAAATTTTTTTCCACCATAGGTTTGAGTTTAAGCAATGAATGTACGCATTGCCTTGTAGGTATCAAGACAATAGAGGGATACATGGATAAAGTTTGAGGAAGTACATGCAATAGTAGTACTTTCGAAGATTCTTTCTTCTTTGTACAACATGATTCTCACTTGTGCAAAACAAAACAAACCCAAATGTTGATAGACTAATGGAAACCATACAAAAGGAGGAGAAAACACTAAAGATAGATGATAGAAAAAACATACCATTTGTAGCAAACTCAAAGAAATTCAAGAAGTGTAAAAATATAGTAGGTCAAATCACAAACAATCGTAGTGTTGTTCAATCATTCCTTACATAATTTATGATGGAAAAATGCATAAGGAAAAATTCTATTTTTGCAAAAACAAAGAACTAGGAAACATAGGAGAAGAAATATCACAAGTTGACATGGATGGAGGGGTTGAAAAAATCACATCCATAGAGTTTGCATGCTAACCCATATCATCATGTGTGTGTGTGTGTTTGAAAAGTGTAGATGAGAGCATATAATTTTTAATTCATAGGTGCGGCCAACATTGATAGTTGAAAGAGTATGTTGAAGTCACCATTGTATATCTACTCCCTATCATCCTATAGTTTCCTCTATCCTTCCAAGTAGACCTTGGTTGCAAACAGCAGGGATGCGTGCTTTTTTCTTTGTGACGTGAGTTTGGAGAGAGCTACGCATGTTCAAGGCCGTTGTGTGTGATAGTGGATACGTAGCGTGATAGTTAAAAAATTAGAGATACATACGTAAGAATTGAAAAACTACCCACTTGGCATATTCCCCTTGTGTCACATTAGGAGCAGATTGTTGGCAATGCAACTTTCCTCAAGGGTTGCAGAGAAAAATTCAGAAAAAGTACAAGTCAACTAATAACTAAATAATGAATCACTAATAGAATACATATTTTCGTTGTGATAGGTTATGAGAAGATTATTAGATATGCAACCTTCCACAAGGGTACCAGAGAAAAATGAAACATTGCATAAGTGAACTCATGGTCAAAGGATGGTCAATATAGAGTAAAATGATAAAGAAAGTGGATTCTTTTATTGAATCTTTTGAAGAGCTCAGAGAAGACTATCCAACCATATGTAAAACATAAATTTTGGATAACAAATAGATGGTCAAGAATCAAACCCTAATTGTAGGCCAAAGGTCAAGAGCAATAAAAACATAAAATTCTGATTAAAACAGATTTTAATAAAAGGATCTATACTATGCCATGTGGAAACATAAAAATTAGAAAAATATAGAAAAGGGTCCCCATAAATTATATTGGAAGTTTCATCATGATTTAGGAAATTGAGATTTTTTTAGTTTGTTTTTTCAAACTAGAATGTCTAGGTAAGCCTATATGAAGATTAAGCTTGTAGGCAATGAATTCATTAGATGTACCACAACATCTTCTGTTTATTATCTTTTCATGCACTTGAAGCTAATTTTGTGAGTAGTTATGCAACATAGATTTGTTTTTGGAGCAATCTAGCTCCTCTTCCATATCATGTGTCAATTCTTGGCCCTATTATGTCTGTTTCTCTCTCTCTTTAATTCTTTTTTTAACTTAGTTCTGGTCCCAAAGGCCCACATTAATAAAGAATAAACTCCATCTACCCATAAAATTAATTATGAGCTTGTATTTATGTAACGTTTTGCCCCTCAAGCTCTAAATACAAAGCTTTGATTCCAAGGAGGACTTTTATTTGTTTGAGCTTTTGAACATCCATTGTTTTTGTGAGTACGTGTGCTAGGTGATATTTAATTCCAACATGCTAAATACTAAAATCATCACTTAGCATCTTGTCTCTCATGTAATGGTGTTGTACTTCTATATGTTGTGTTCTTTCTTGGAACAATTGATAAGATGGTAGTTGTAATGAACCTACATTCTCTTTAAAACCTGTTGGTCATGATGTAGACATCTTGAAACCTTCTTAAAACATCGAATACCATATAATCTCACATGTTGCATTTATAACACTCCTATATTCAGATTCTCTAATTGAAAGTGCTACTATAGGCTGTTTTATAGAATTCCATGAAACACTATTCTTACATGCAAATATCCAATATGCTCCAATGCTCCTTCTATCATCCTTACTGTGAGACTAGTTTGCATCATTCTATCCCTTCAGGTCCAAGGATTCATGATATTTATAGCTTAATACTTCACTTAAAGTAGCCTTTGAATATGTCAAGACCCTTTTAGCTACTTGCATAAGCACATCCAAAGGTTTTGTTGATGATCGTATCCCGCAGATGCACTAGATCACACAAAAATACTCAAAAGATAGAAGAGACAAGAGACAACACGAGATACGGTCTAACCTCACCCCACATGCTCTCATAGACAGCTCTATGAGAGCATGTGTATTTATAGGTAATTCATATTATGTCCTAGATGGAAGATACATGAGGGCCACACTAAAAATAGCGTGCTTTTGCTTTATTTACAAAAATAGCTAAAAATAACTATCTTTTAAAGAATTACTTATTCTCTAAAAATACTCTTCTAAATATCTTCAAAAGTATTTGAATGAATCTAATGTGCGTTCACACCCTTTTACACTTGTTCACACCCCCATGGATCATCAACTACTTGCTTTGCTTTTATGGAACATTTAAATCAAGTAGCTGATCATGTGGATTGTCACACAAACTTGTAAACATCAAAGTGAGTAGCTAGAAGTGATGGAACCTTCTAGGATTTTCAAAGTATTCAGCATATATTGTGAGAATTTTGAGCGGGATCTATTGAAACCGGTTAAGATTCTTTTCTTAGTTAATCCTATTTTTATATATATATTTAATTTATTTATTCAAAACACGAGTTCTTTTCATACATATATTTATCTATATAATTATCGTATTTTATATATAGATTTATTTATATATTCAAAATTTTTTCGTAATTTTTTTCTATATTTTCTCTCTATATCAATTGAATTGAATTATATGTATGCCTAAACCATAAAACCCTAATCTTAAATATGTAGACCTAAAATATGTATATTTTTGTATGCGTGTGTATATACATGTATATATGTATTATATGTGGTGTATGTGTGCATATATGTTATGCATGTATAAAAACCGTAAAACCCTAATCGGAAAGACCTAGACCTAAAACATGTATATATGTGTATGTATGTATATATATATGTGTATGTGTATATATATGTGTATGTGTGTATATATATGTATATAAATATGTGTAAAAGTATATGTGTGTATGTGTATGTGTATATATATTTACTCTGATTAAAATCCTAAAAATTAAACCTATTTTTATATATTTAATTATATATATTGAATTTATTTATTTAAAACACTAGTTCTTTTCATATTTATTTATCTATATAATTATGCTATTTTATATATATATTTATTTATATATTCATATTTTTTTCTTAATTGTTTTCTATATTTTCTCTATATATAAATTTAATTGAATTATATGTATGCCTAAACCCTAGAATGCGTATCTGAAAGATCTAGACCTAAAAAATGTATATTTCTATATGCATGTGTATATACATGTATATATGAATAATATGTGTATGTGTATGTGTGTATATATGTTATGAATGTGTAAAAACCCTAAAACCCTAATCGAAGAGACCTAGACCTAAAACATGTATATATGTGTATAAGTATATGTGTGAATGTGTATGTGTATATACATTTAGTCTGATTAAAATCCTTAAAATTAAAACTATTTTTATATATTTAATTTATTTATTTGAAATACTAGGTTTTTTTATATTTATTTATGTATATAATTATCTTATATATATATATATATATATATATATATATATATATATATATATATATATATATATATATATATATATATATATATATATATATATATATATATATATATATATATATATATATTTAATTGAACTATATGTATGCCTAAGCCCTAAAATGCTAATCTTAAAGATCTAGACCTAAAATATGTATATTTCTATATGCATGTGTATATACATATATATATGTATTATATGTGTATGTGTATGTGTGTATATTTATTCATGTGTAAAAACCCTAAAACCCTAATCGAAAAGACCAAGACCTAAAACATGTATATATGTGTATGCAGGTGTATATATATGTGTATGTGTATATATATATATGTGTATATAGATATGTGTATAAGTATATGTGTGTATGTGTATGTGTGTATATATATAAACTCTGATTAAAATCCTTAAAATTAAACCTATTTTTATATATTTAATTATATATATTTAATTTATTTATTTAAAACACTAGTTCTTTTCATATTTATTTATCTATATACTTATCCTATTTTATATATATATATACCTATAAATTTATTTATTTATATATTCATATTTTTTCTTATTTTTTTTATATTTTCTCTTTATATACATTTAATTGAATTATATGTATGCCTAAATCCTAAAACCCTAATCTTAAAGATCTAGACCTAAAATATGTATATTTCTATATGCATGTGTATATACATGTATATATGTATTATATGTGTATGTGTATGTGTATATATATGTTATGCATGTGTAAAACCCCTAAAACCCTAGTCACAAAGACCTAGACCTAAAACATGTGTGTATGTGTATGCATGTGTACATATATGTGTATGTGCGTGTGTATATATATATATATATATATATATATATATATATATATGTGTGTGTGTATATATATATATATATATATATATATATATATATATATATATATATATATATATATATATATATATATATATATATATATATATATATATATATATATATATATATATATATATATATGTGTGTGTATAAGTATATGTGTATGTATTTGTAAATAGCCTAAAAACCCTAATCCTATTTTTATATATTTGATATAAAAACAACTTTAAAATCGTAATTTTATATATTTAATTAAAACACTAGATATTTACATCTTTATTTATCTATACAAAAATCGTATATGTGTGTGTATATGTGTGCATGTGTGTATGTATGTGTGTGTGAATGTATGCATGTGTGTGTGTGAATGTATGCATGTGTGTATATGTGTATGTGTGTCTATGTATGCATGTGTGAGTATATGTGTCTGTGTGTATATGTATGCATGTGTGTTTATGCATTCATGTGTATGGATGTATGTGTGTGTGCATGCATGTGTGTATGTATGTGTGTGTGCATGTGTGTATGCATTCATTTGTGCATATGTGTGTGTATGTATGAATGCATGTGTGTAAATGTGTATATGTATGCATGTGTGTACATGTGTGTTTATGTATGCATGTGTGTACATGTGAGAGTGTATGTATGCATGTGTGTATGTGTGTGTATGTATGTGTGCATGTGTGTATATGTGTGTATGTATGTATGTGTCTACGCATGTTTGTATATATGTGTGTGTATGAATGTGTGTATCCATGTGTGTGTATGTCTGTGTATGCATATGTATATATGTGTGTGTATGTATGTGTGTATGCATGTGTGTGTACGTATGCATGTGTATATATGTGCATATGTGTGTATGCATGCATGTGTGTATACGTGTGTGTATGTATGCATGCATGTGTGTATATGTGTGTATGTATGTGTGTATATGTATGCATGTATGTATGTGTGTTTTCATGTATGTGTGTATGTTTGTGTGTGCATGTGTATATATGTGTGTGTATGTATGTGTGTATGCATGTGTATCTGTATGTATGCATGTGTGTATATGTGTATGTGTGTGTATGCATGCATGTGTGTATATGTGTGTATATGTATGCATGCATGTATGTATATGTGTGTATGTATGCATGTATGTACATGTATGTGTGTATGTATCCATGTGTAGATGTGTGTGTATGTATGTGTGTGTGTGTATGTATGCTCTATCTTCCTCTCTTTCATCTCTCTTTATCTCTCTCTCTCTCTGTATCTCTCTATGTCTCTATCCCTCTATCTCTCTTTCTCTGTCATCTCTCTTTATCTCTCAACTCTCTCTCTCTCTCTCTCTCTCTCTCTCTCTCTCTCTCTCTTCTCTCTCTCTCTCTCATCTCTCTCTTTGTCTCTCTCTGTCTCTCTCTTTCTCTCTCTATCAATAGAGAATAAAACAATCACTTACAAGTATGTCGCTCTTTTGGGTCGTTGTTGTCAAAGCATAATGTATGTCGTCTATCATCGAATTCCAAAGAATCAACGTCAAAGAACTTCTGCAAAATCAAAGAGAACACAAATTATATATAAGACCTAAAGCATAGAGGAAGTCAAAGGCTAAGAGTACGCGTACGACTTAACAAGACGTGAGATCTAAATGGAGAGAGAAAGAGAGAGAGAGAGAGAGAGAGAGAGAGAGAGAGAGAGAGAGAGGGTGTAGAGAGAGAGATCTGTGTGTGTGTGTGTGTGTGAATTTCAATAGTAGACTAAGACATTCCATATTATAAATTAGAAGATTCAGTTAGTGCAAGAAAAGTTAAGGGAATCGATTCTTGAACTCTGGTGTGCAACATGTTAGATAGATGTAAAGATTGTTGAACTAGAGTTTAATAAAGTGGAGTTTCTAGGAAAGAGATTAACATTAATGACCTTGATGGGGATTGGCCACAAATTGTGGTTGATGAGTGCCTCTTTAAGGTTTCAAGAAATGTATCCATAATATAACTTTGATAAGTATCCGTGAATTATGAGGATGGAGTTAGCATTCCAAAAATAGATCAAGAGCGAATACGACAAGAACAAGCCCCTCCCAATTTCTATCTAGAACTGGGGCCATAATCCAAAAGAATACCAAAAGCAGATTTGGCAGCATCTTAAAGAGTTACAACAATGGTAGTAAAAACATCCAAGATTGATCCGGTGTTGATCAGTTTTTAGACATCTTCAACACCTCTACTAGAACATCTATCAATTCCTATTTCTCAAGCTGAAGAGACCATCACTACTTCGGGTAAATTCCAAACATGAGTAGTAAACAAAGAACATACTTTTTCTTTTAGCAATTTTTAGATGTTTGGATCCCAAGCAAACAGAGTACCACTGGAAGAAATCAACCTTTGGGCACCATTTTGACATATACTCAAACAATGTCGGAAGAAACATTGTACTTACCTAATCAATCCAACGAGGATATATTAGTGCTTTTGAATGTGCCAATGAAGGAAGGTAAATTAGATAATCATGTGTTGTATATTGACTCTAGATTCTCGAAACATGTTGCAAGGAATGTCGCTTTGCTTTCAGAATTGGAAGATGCAAAGAATAATCATTAGGTTTGAAAAGTGATGAAACAAGACACCGTTTGGATAAGATGGCCAATTTAAACATTTCAATGGTATTATGAATCTATTATGGAGAGTTCTCTATATACCTAGTATTGCTAAAAATCTAATAAGCATAGGCTCGAATGTGAAGAATGGTTCTCAGATGAGGTTCGCAAAAGCTTTTGCCAGAATCTTGAAGTTACAAAGTCAAATAAACTCGAAGCAAGCTCTTCGTGGACAAGCATTTGGCTGCTCCACTACCTTGTGGAATGCCATCAAAGGGGAAATGATTTGGAAGATATGGAGAGAAAGATGTATGGAAAACTTCGATGCCCATCTGAAGAAACGGGCAATGGGAAAATCCCTTGATGTGTTGGGCTGATTAATTGTTGTTGGGCTGATTAATTGTCAATTGTAAGAAGTAACTTCCTTTCATACACCACATAATTTTTGTGCTAGATAACAACAAGATCGAAAGCAAGTGAACTTCCCATTTAGGGGATGAAAAAATCGTCAATCTTCTCTATATCTCTCTCCTAATCATGGATCTCCCTCTATTGTGAGATGAAAAATCATTGATCACCTTATGTATCTTTAGTCTCCCTCCATTTTCGGACAGTTACCATTGTTGTGCCTTTGGGTCCTCCTACCTCTGCTTTCTAGAATATGGGAGATTCCAAGCGCAATATGTGCATTCACTGTACTACTGTTTGGATTTCTCTAATTCAAGCTCGGGAGACTAGGTCCTGATAGAACTTCCTCTTTTTGAAGGAAGAAAAGTATCCTGAGAGACTTGGTATGGGCTCCAATATCATGTGAGGGACTATTACGGATTCAGATATGGTTATTATTCACTCCTCGTTTCACTGAAAGTGAAAAGTCTAAGTGGCTTTTTCCGTTTCTATGAAAACATCGCATTTCTTACCAGATATTCTCCCTGTAGACAAAACCATTTTGTTTACGTATTTTATTTTATGGTTACGTCTTTTAATCTTGATTTTTTGGTTCGAAAAGTCTAAGATATTTCACAGAAATTTCCGTTAGATACACATTCGGTAACATACACCTCGCATACTAGTATTCAAATAATAATACGCATCTTGTGTTTCGATGTTTGATTATTAGATTGGTTCGATTCGGAAACGTTTTAAGCATTACATGTTGCTTTGTTTTATCCATTGAAGATTCTATGAAGCTGAACACTAACGACAATCAACGAAGGAACTCAAACATCCTTGTGGAGCTCTATGTGGAGTTACTAACACAAACGATTAACACAAAATCTTTGTATTACGTAAAATAATCAGCTAGTTCCTTTGGTTTTATGGTCCATTTAAAGTTGGAACATGATCGGATGGATTGTTACGTTTACAATTTTGTAAACATTACAATGAGCAGCTAGAAGCGATGGACCTTCACACAATGGTCAAAATATTAAACATGTTGTCAAAAGTTTCGGAAAATATGGTTCCAAACAATTACAAAACATAGAAATAGACATTTTTCTAGCAGAATTTAGAAACAAAAATGGTCACAGATCTGGGATACAAGCAAAGAAATAGTAACTTTGAAATTAGGGTATCAAATTGATTTACAATAGATAAAAACGGGTCAAGTAGTGGTGAATTTTGGTATAAATGAAACATACCCAAAATCATAGAGTGCCTCCAAGTTAGAACACTCAAAATGTTCGAATAGACATTGAGATATCGCACAATAAACAAAAATTTGTCATTGGCGACATAGATATTGATAATAGGTTTCCAAAAAATACATACTTTTTACACCTTATTGATTGCTTTTTGTATAAAACCTACTCAAATATACAAGAACATGGTTTCAGCTTTTGAAGTAGCAAATATAAATGAATTTCGATGCCTCAACTAGAAAAACCATTGTTTTATTTAGAGGGTATTAACATAAGCGATTAGCTCTTAGAGACTAGTATTTTGTTCCTTCTAACCACATATTCTCTAACTTGATGCATATGTGTGACTTGTGAACCTTCTTTATAGCTTTTAGAAATGTAACCTTCTAGAAGGGTGAAAAAGAAAAAAATAGGAAAGTATAGGTCAATGCATGGTCAAAACGTCGGTTGTCATAGGTCAAAATGTTCAAGAATTTGTAGAATATCTGAGTATTGTAGATTATGAAAGATCCCAAAGAGATCTATCTAACCATGTATAAGACAAAAATACTGGGCAAGAGATAGATGGTCATAAAGAAAACCCTAAGTATAGGTAAAAATGTGAAAGTTAATAGAATTTTAATTGACACTTATCAAAATCTAGTTAAAACCAGGGAATCGATTATAATTGACAATTAGCATATGAGACGTTTTCTTGACCGTGCACTACAGAGTTAACTTGAGAACATATTTTATTTGAGTTATAATATAGTGGAGATATAGCATCGATCTCCATATTAGTTGTAGATTACTTCAATGGACATGAGTTCCACACATGGGAAACACATCTTAAGTATTACACACTTTGATCATAATGATGTAGGCTGATTCTCCCAGCTATGATATTTTAAAATCAAATCTACGCTTTTTGATCTTAGTTCTTAGTTATTTCACCTTCATCATTTCCTCTCTCTATGGAATCATCCACATAAACTAGGGATAAACAATCAATGATCCTTTAACTTTATCATACAAAGAGGAATATGCATTTAAATATTTGTACTATGATCATCAGGGAACTTTTGGAATCTAAAATTGCAAGTCCTTGGACTTGTGGAAGATCCTATAAAACTTTAAAGGGTTTACATAGATGTGTAGGCTTCAAGAAATCTTGATAAACAATTGCTTGCTCCATGTACACATCTTCTTATAAATCACCATTGAGAAATGCATTTCTCATGTTCAATTGATAAAGATCCCCTACCTTCCTTGTAGCAACACTTATTGATGTCCTTACTGTTACTATCTTTCCAACATGAGAAAATCTATTATAATCAATGTCATAATTTTATGCATAATATTTGAAGATTTACCTTTCTTTCTATCTGCTTGTTGAACCATCATTGTAGCAAATTTCTTGTTTCGAGAGGTGCTTCGAATGTCCGAAACCCTTGTTCCAGAGCATGTTAGCATTTTTGAGGTCCCATGAAGCCACACACTTCATGCCCATGATCGGAAACTAGATTGAGTCATTTTGTCTAATATCGGCCACCAATTTCCAATCTACTCTCCTTTTGATATAGTGTGTGAACTTTTTCCAACTCTTCCATAGGGAGTGCACAAGATTTGATCATTTAGTGGAAATTGAAATTTGGGAGAATAAAAGGGTAAGGTGGCCCATGTCCTAGGGAGGCCTACTAGCGTGATCACATTTTTGCTCCTAAAAATGAGTCTGTCCCAAGAAGTGTGATAGCTACATCAAGCCCAGATGATCTGTTTTGCCATCAACTTGTTAGCCATGCCTTCAATATCCATAATGCCCAGACCCCCACAATCCTTTTGGCTGATGTAGGTTGTCTATTTAATTTTGGGAACGCCGTTTCTACTGTGGTCCCCCATCCAAAGAACGTTTCTGCAGATTCTTTCGAATTTGCTAAGCCCTTGATCCTTCATTCTCTGGTAAGAGAGCAAGTAAATGGTGAAGGAGATGAGGAACATATTAGTAACCATCACACGCCCGCCGAGATTGATTTGTATGCCCTCCCAATATGGTAACTTGTTTTCTAATTTGGAAAGGACCAAGTTCCATCATTGCTCTATTGAGACACCAAAGCCCATCGAAATACTAAGTAGGGGAAAGACTAGAGTTCTCGAGATAATTTGGCAACCATGATCAACTAGGAGTTGGGATGGTGTTCCGATGATGGCTCTCAAAGTAGTTTTTGAGTGGTTTATTTTCGAACTAGATACCATACAAAATGTGTCAAGCCACCCCCAAAAGGTTTCAATGCTATTCAAATCATTATGAACAAATGCATTCATGTCGTCTGCAAATAGCCTTATGATCATCTAGCTTTGGTTGAGGAGTAGAGAGAAACCTTTCATCTGGCCCATTTCCATGTGATGTTGCACAAGAGGGTTGAGCCCCTCCATGGAAATAACAAAAAGCAGAGGGTTCAATGGGCACCCTTGGCTAATAGAGCATTTTAATCTAATAGCCTTTGATAACTGATCGTTCATATTTATTTGGTTTGATGTGTTCTCCAGAAATTTAGTAATCATTTTAGTGAATTTTCGACTACAATGGAAGTCTTCAAGAGATTGGAGAACAAAGCCCCATCCTAGCGTGTCATCGGCTTTCACGAAGTCAATTCTAAGGATAATAACATCGTGCTCAAACTCCTCAACAAATGCAAGACCTTCCCAAATATCAATAATAGCTTCCAATATTGATCTACCCTTGATGCGTCCTTTTTGCTCCTTATAGAGCCACCTCTTCTAGTGGTAAGAAATAACTTTTGCAAGAATCTTGTACCTAGTTTGAAGCATCATGATTGGGTTCTAGTTTTCAATCCTATTCTTGTTATTGTTTTTATGGATAAGCTTGATGAGACCATTCTTTAGGCAATTAATTTTGCAAGAATCTTATACCCGGTGTTCGGGGAGCAATAGATTGTGCTCTCTGACTACAGTAGACAAGATTTTAGAAATACACTTCCGGTTACAATAACTCCCACATAAGGAAAACAATACAAGGATGCGTGATTGATACAAGATCTCCCACAATCCACGACTGATAAAGTATGGAAAACTGGACTAGAGATGATACAGGAGATCCCACAACCCGGGATCACAAGCATGGAACAAGATCTCTGGATTTCAAGAACTCCCTTCTGGGAGATGAACTAGATACAAGAAAGAACTTGATAGGATCTTCTACTATGAGATTACAAGAGGACTAGACTAGATGTCTAGGATACAAGACTAGACAGGATTGGAACAAGGAACAAGACAAGAACAAGAACTAGAACTTGGAGAGTACTTACTTAGCGGTCGTGACTCCTTGAGCTCCCAAGACTGGTATTGGCAAGACTGATTATGAATGGGGGCAACCCCTCCTTATATAGGTTTTCCAAGGGCGGTTCTAGGGTGGTTACAAATTGATGATATCATCAATTCGAAGCATGGTCTCTGGATGTCAGAATCAATCAAGAAGAGAGTTGATCTTAGGGTTTTGGCATGTTCCAGACGTATTGGAAGCATTAGTTTCCTCAAATTCTGAACCAATCATGAGATAGAGGATTCACATGGAATCTGAGATTGAAGATGGTTTCCTTTGTCCATGACACCCAGTTTGAAGCATCATTGGCTTCTAGTTTTCAATCTTGTTCTTGTTATCATTTTTATGGATTAACTTGATGACACCATTGTTTGGGCATTCCATAAGCCCACCAAGAGCCAATGCCTCGTGCAAAACCAAGCCCAATGGACTTGTGAGCATCTCTCTGATGCATTTGAAAAATGCATTAGTGAGGTTGTTATGTCTTGTGCTTTTCCCATTGGAGAGCATATGGATACCTTCAAGCATCTCATTATCTGAAATGGGTGCATTAAGTAGGGATTTCAAATTATGCGGTATTCTCAAGGGAGAGACTCTATAGATGGTTTCCATGCAATCCCGCCTATGGGGAGAAAGGGACGTCAAAATACCACGATTTGAGTAAAGTGGTTGACAATAATAGCACTATTTTCTTCTTTTGTTTTGCATTTGACCCCATTACAACCTATCAAGAATGGAATAGAGTCTTTAGTTTGGTTCACCTTGAGGATTCCACACATCTCTTTAGTTGGTTTCTTGAACTTACCCGCCCACCAATCTTTAAAGTATATTTACAATTTTTTCCTTTCATTTCTTTCTCGTATCTCAATGTGCCTTTGATTTTCTGTAGTCCCATATGGTATTGGTAGTTCCCTTTCTTCCCTTGCTGAAAATGTACCTTGCTTTCTATCTGCTTATTGAACCACCATTGTAGCCAATGTCTTGTTTTGAGAGGTGCTTCGAATGTCTCAAACTTTTGTTCTAGAGCACCTTAGCATTTTGAAGGTCACATAAAGCCACACCGTTGATGCCGGTGATCGAAAACAAGATTGAGTCATTTTTTCTGATATCGGCCACCAATTTCCAGTCTACTCCGATTCTCATAAACTATTTGAATTTGTTCCAATTGTTCCATAGAGAGTGCACAAGATTTGATCATTTAGGGGAAATTCAAATTTGGGAGAATAAAAGGGTAATGCGGCCCATGTCCTAGCGAGGCCTACTAGAGTGATCACGTTTTTGTTCCTAAAAATGAGCTTGTCCCAAGAAGTCTCACATTTCCACCAAGCCCTGGTGATCCATTTTGCCACCAAATTATCAGCCATGCCTTCAATATCCATAATGCCCATACCCCCACAATAATTTTGCATGATGTAGGTTGTTTGTTTAATTTTGGGAATGCCCCTTCTATTGTGGTCCACCATCCAAAGAACGTTTTTGCAGATTCTTTTGAAATTGCTAAGCTCTTGATCCTTTGCTCTCTGGTAAGAGAGCAAGTAAATGGTGGAGGAGATGAGGAGGCTATTAATTACCATGGCACGCTCAGAAAGATTGATTTGTATGCCCTTCCAATATGCTAACTTGTTGTCTAATTTGGAAAGGACCAAGTTCCATCGTTGCTCCATCGAGACACCAAAGCCCATGGAAATACTAAGTAGGGGAAAGACTAGCCTTCTGGAGATAATTTTGCAACCATGATCAACTAGCAGTTGGGGTGGTGGTCCGATAATGGCTCTTAAAGTAGTTTTTGAGTGGTTTGTTTTGGAACTAGGTAGGACACATAATGTGTCAAGCCATCCTCAAAAGGTTTCAAGGCTGGTCAAATCATTATGAACAAATGCAATCATGTCATCTGCAAATAGCCTTATGATCATCTAGCTTTGGTTAAGGAGTAGAGAGAATCCTTTCATCTAGCCCATTTCCATGTGATGTTCCACAAGAGGGTGGAGCCCCTCCATGGAAATAATGAAAAGCAAAGGGGTCAATGGGCACCCTTGGCTAATAGAGAATTTTAATCTGATAGCCTTTGATAACTGACCATTCATATTTATTTTGTTTGATGTGTTCCCCAACAATGTAGTAATCATCTTAGTGAATTTCCGACCATGATGGAGGTCTTCAAGAGATTCAAGACAAAGTCCCATCCTAGAATGTTGTTGGCTTTCTCGAAGTCAATTTTAAGGAATACAACATTGTGCTCAAACTTCTCAACAAAAGCAAGACCTTCCCAAATATCAATAGTAGCTTTCAATATTGATCTACCCTTGATGATTCCTTTTTGGTCTTCATAGAGCCACCTCTTCAAGTGGTAACAAATAACTTTTGCAAGAATCTTGTACCTAGTTTGAAGCATCATGATGGGGTTCTAGTTTTCAATCCTATTCTTGTTATCCTTTTTATGGATAAGCTTGATGACACCATTATTTATGGCTAATTTGGGTGTTGGTCTCTCTTCTACCACCACTATCTTCACTGACAGCTAGAGCACATTAGGGGCTATGAGGAACCCTATCTTCCATGCTCGCACTAAGCACATGGAGGTGCATTATCATCATTTCAGGGAGAGGTTCTCTGCAAAAGATACCCATACAGGAGAACATTGTAGAACTTTTCACAAAGGCTTTGCATAGGGAGAAGTTTGAAGCTTTCTGCAAAGATTTGCGCTTACTTCCTTTTGAGGACTGATTTCCTCATAGCTTGGCACTTCCTTATACATGAGTGCCAACTCCTTGTTCATTGCATCAGTCCTAGGGGGCATTTGTTGATATATTTAGGTAGTGATGTGTGTAAACACATAAGGACCATCGGGGCACTTTTTTCCCATTTTGGCAGGTCTTTTTCCCACCTTGTATATATGCCTATAGCCCTTAATGGGTTACTTGTCTTTGTACATTTCCGTGGTAATGCATTTAGTATTGTTTTTTGTGCTCTAAGCTTCTTCTTCTTCCTTGTGTTGTTTGCGTGCTTCCACAGATGTCCAACTCTAACATGTGTGTGAAGTAGGTAGAGGGAAAGCATCCATTATTGGTTACATAGATTCTCACTATGCTGGTTGTGTAGACAATCATATTTATCAACATGTAAAAGTGGAACCCTTTCTTCTCATGAACGCGGGAGAGGATATATTTCTTATAAGCTCAATCTATTTGTTATTGAATGTGAGATAAAACATTAGTGCACAATGCCGCATACATCATAACAATATAGATTTGTTGAAAGGAAGAGCATTTCTCTCATGGAAAGGCAAGGTGTATGGGCAAGAGTAATGCTTTACCACATAGCTATTGGCTTGATCTTGTTATGTATGAAACATATGTACTAAACAATTATCATACAAAAGCATTGTAATATATCACTCGATATGAGGGGCGAAATGGTTGTAAGATATTTATTTCTCATGTGTGCACTAACAGATTTACATGCTTTTCTTGACAATGACTCGGCTAGTTGCTATGACACTCATGTGTCCACCAATGGTTTTTGCTTCATGCTTGGTAGCTCGCGCATATCTTGATTGAGCAAGAAGGAGCCTACTCTGGCCACTTCTAGTTATGAAGTTGAGTATAGGGAAGCTTTCATAGTGACTGTTGAGTACACACATGATTGGGCTTACTTGCTATTCTGGATTGATTCCATATAGCTTGGCACTTCCTTATACATGAGTGCTAGCTCCTTGTTCATCGCATCACTCCGAAGGAGGGTTTGTTGATATATTTAGGTAGTGATGTGTGTGAACACATGAGGACGGCGGGACACTTTTTCCCTCTTTAGAAGGTTTTTCCCCCAGCTTGTATATATGCCTATAACCCTAAGAGGTTACTTATAGTTTTACATTATAGTGGTAATACATACAGTATTGTGTGTTGTGCTCCAAGCTTCTTCTTCTTCCTTGTAATATTTCTATGCTTCGTGGACCTCGAACTCCAATAGTTTCTTGAGACGTTTTGAAAATAGGAAACGTTTGTTCCAAAGCTTCCTAGATTTCTAGAGGTTGCAAGGTTAAACTCCTTTGATACCCTTGATAAGGAACTAGATTGAATCATTTCGTCTGATATCAATAGCCCATTTCAAATCTTCATTGATCTTGACGACCGTTTTCACATTGTTCCAACTATTCCAAAGGGAGCAAAAAGCTAAGCTTGAGCTTCTAGGATTCACCTAGTATGGGAAGAAGCAAAGAGTCTGAAGATCAAGACCCTTCCACCTTGGAAAGCCTAGAAGCCTAAGAGTGCTCGTGTCGAAGAATCCACTTGGGTAAAGAGGCGTCTTCATTACTCCAGGTTTTAATTAACCATTTGGCAGGGAGTTTATTGGCCATTCCTTCAATGTCAAGAATGCACGAACCACCTTGACCCTTTTGACTTATCCAAGTTTCCCTTTAATTTTGGGGACATCCCTTCTATTAGGATCTCTCTTTGAAAGAGAGTTTTTGCGATTTTTTTTTAATTTGGCAATCTCTTGGTCCTTCGGTCTCCAACAATAGAGAAAGTAAAACATCAAAGAAAGAAGAAATGTATTAACCACCATAGCTTGCCTTGCCAGGTTGATCTTCTACATACCTGTCCAGTATGTCAACATGCTATAGAGCTTAGAAAGAGCCCAGATCCACACCTCACTCATCGAAATGTCAAATCCCATTGAAATATGTAATAGGCCTTCTTATGGAATGATTATACAACGAACATTTCATGATTCCAAGATAGTTGACGCTTTCAAGATGTTTAATACGGGAAATTCACGATTCCAAGAAGCTTCAAAGCTGTGACCTTCGGATAAATGAATATATAGTGCGTCATATTACGAAGTGAATTAAGATACCTACTTTTCTAACAGGAAGTGAATGTGGCCATCGTATGAATGAATATACACGTGCTATGTCTGTAATATTCGGGAGTGAATATACTTTTATTCTAATTCTGAGCATGCTTTGAGAGAAACTTCCTTCATGGCACGTGGATTCTTTTATTTTTCAACAGGGCTTTCATCCTTGGAGGTTCTCGACCTTCAAGAATGCACATCTTTGGAGAATCTTTCCTCCCTCTCCACAACTCTCCAGAAACTGCGGTTGAACGGTTGCACCAGCCTCCGGACTGTGAACGTGAGTAGGGATCGCGATTTTTGGACTTCAATGATTCTTTTCCTATGCCTTCTCATTGGCATTTGCTGACGACCATTTATTTGCAGGCCTCCCTACCAAACTTACAGGCACTCCATGCAGCAGAATGCACAAATTTGGAGAGGCTTCCAAGGGAAATTGGCGCCTGCATGCGAGAATTAAGTTTGAAGCGATGTGATGGACTAGAGGAATTGATTCCGACCAATCAGGCATCGTTTTTCGGAGGTACTTCTTTCCACCTCTAGACAAAACCATTACGTATCAAACAATTCCATACAAAGAACTCTTCCCATACTTTAAGTTTAGTTCTTTCAAAACACCTTTTAGTAGAAGACTATGGAAAAAGTCACGGTAAAACCGTACATTAATTCATTATAAGAAGGACCTTTGTTTCCTTTTATTTTTCAGTTTCTATAAAAACAACTCATTTCTAATCGGCAACTCTTTTCGCTTAAACATACTTTTGATCAAAACGGTTTCGCATTCATATATAACCATTTTTTCTACTTGGAAACAAAACACTTTCGTTTACATATTTTAGTTTACGTCGAGGTCCCTTGGTCTTTATTTTGAATTCATCACTGCTTGAAAATCTTAAGATGTTTCGTAGGCAGTTCCCTTAGATACACATTTGATAGACTAGTATGTAAGAAATCACAAACATACACTTCGCATATCTGTATTTACGTAATAGGAAGTATCTCTTGTTTTTATATTTTCTTATTTGATTTCGTCACTTGGGGCTCTAAATGCCCCTTTGTTTATCCATTGAAGATTGTTTGAAGCGAAAAACTAATGAGAATGAACGAAGGAACTCGTGTAAAAACGTCATGTCTATGCTTGTAGAGCTTTCTCTGCACTTACTAAGCTCGAATATTAGCCCATATTCTTTGTGTTATGTAAAATCATCAACTACTTGCTTTGCTTTTATGGTACATTTAAATCGAGTAGCGGATCATGTGGATTGTCATGTTCACAAACTTGTAAACATCAAAGTGAGTAGCTAGAAGTGATGGAAGCTTCTAGGATTTTCAAAGTATTCAGCATATATTGTGAGAATTTTGAGCGGGATCTGTTGAAACCAGTCATGCAACATGAAGATAGGCGCCTCCTAGCATACTTTAGAAATTAGAAATATAAACAAGGTTGAAATATAGCCCGAGAACTAGTAACTTGAAATTAAGGTATGCAAATCAATTTTGCTGGTCGTCCTATGGTTATCAACACGTTCGTCCTTTCTTCTACCATTTATTTCCTTTCTTGTTGGAGACCAAAAGAGCAAGATTTGTCCAAGCTGGATAGCATTTGTAGAAACTTCCTTTGGGCGGGTGATCACAATAGAAGGGGGTTGCCTAAAATCAAATGGTCCATCTGCACCAGCCATAGAGATAGTGGGGGCCTTGGTATCCTGGACATTGGGTGCATGGCTGTAACATAATCCTGGTAGGAGATGGTTGAACCACACTCTAAGAGAGAGGATTAGGAAGTAATCCTCAACCATGGCTTTTGGGGCAAGTGGTTAGCCCATCACATTCCTAACCAAGTGGTTGTGAGTTCAATTCCTTACATTGGTATCAGAGCCTAGGAAGTAGGCTTGGGCAAAGTGGAATGATCCAATGGCCTCTAAAAAAGGCGCTTGGGCATCCTCCATGTGAAAGGGTAGGAATTGTGGAAGGCGCGCGTCGATTTCAATGATGGACCTTACAATGATTGGGGTGTATCTCCCAATCCGTAGGTCGGATTGAGGCGTGCAATATACCGTTGGAAAGCTCTCGGAACGAACTTTCCAATGAGCTAGCTTGGAAGTGTGAATTCCTTGGGAATCCTTGGGTGGCACTTGATTGAGTGTTCAAGATACCAAGCATGGGTGAGAACAAGGTTCAAGACTGAGGTTGAGAACAAGGGCTCGAGACACCAAGGTTGCGAACAAGAAGGTTCAAGACGCCAAGGTTGAGAGCAAGGGTTCAAGAGACCAAGGTTGCGAACAAGGTTCAAGAAACTGTGCGAGGTTGAGGAACATCAATTCAAGGGCACCTAGGGAGTTCAAGGGGCTGATCACCGAGGCTAGAGGGATACAAGAGTAGATCATTGAGGACAATGATCGACCAAGGGGGGAAGAATGTAACATAATCTTGGTAGGAGATGGTTGAACCACACTCTAAGAGAGAGGATTAGGAAGTAATCCTCAACCATGGCTTTTGGGGCAAGTGGTTAGCCCATCACATTCCTAACCAAGAGGTTGTGAGTTCAATTCCTTACAATGGCTAACAAACTGGCAGCCAAATGGATGATTAAGGCTTGGTGCAATGGCGAGGCCTCGTGGGCCAAGTTGATCTTCAGAAACAAGAATGAGTTGGTTCTCATGGGTTTCCCAAATTGGAAGAATCTCGACATCTTGACCTTGTTGTTATCCCCGATTCCCATCTTCCCGAAAGGCTCTAATCTCGTGTGCTCCCTATGGAAGAGTTGGAATAAAGTCAAAAGCTACACAAGAATTAGTGAAGACTAGAATTGGGCTACCGATATCAGACAAAACCACTCTTTTTGGTTTCCGATCCATGGCCTCTTCAAACTTTTACATGTTTGATTCTTAACCAATGCCAAATACTTCTTGAAACAAGAGAAGAGTCGATCTTTATGCTTCACAAAATAAAGCATTTTCCACCTACTATAGTCATCTATAAATGAAAACTAATACCTTGACCCTGAAATTGATGTCTCTTTGCTAGGACCCCACACATCTATGTGTACAAGCACCAAGTAATCTTTATACATGTATCTTCTTTTGTTGAATGGTTGCTTATGTGACTTGGCAAACTGGCATGCTCGACATTTCTAGATCATGTGTTGCTTGGAAACATTTCGGAAGCCAAGCACATTCTGATCCCTACATATTTGTTTCAATGTCCTTTCACCTATATGACCTAGTATCTTATGCCATATCTCCAATTCAAATACGGTTTGGTCCTTATAATTGGAGAGAGAAATGTCACTTGTATCTTTAACTTCAAAGGTAAAAGTTCCATGACATTTCTCACCTTTTGCAATCCTCTTCAATCCTTCTTCAGGTTCCTTCAGATATGCTTGATATCTGGTGAATCTAACCTGCAAACCCTTCTCGACAATCTATCCAACACTGACTAGATTTTTGGTTATTGCTGGCACGTACACCACTCTGCTAAGAAGGTTCATATTACCATCAGATGCTTTAACATTTCCAATTTTCTTTATTGAGTGCCAAGTGTCATCACCTATTTCGATTTCATGCTTCCCTTTAGGTTCTTCAAGACCAAACAATAGTGCCACATTGTTAGCTACATGATTGGAACAATGGGAATCAATATAGAATAGGTATTCATCATCTTTACCTTGCATGGTTGTCATCTTTATAAGCAATAGAGAATCCTCTTGGTCATCTGTATAATTGTTGTAGTCTCTTCTTCCTCTAAATCCTCCTTAGTAATTGTTGTTGAAGCATTGGTTGTAGTTGTGATGGTAGATTTTTCCTCCATATTGAACTCGCCTCTAGATTTTCCATTGCCTCCTCTGTGGAGACCTCTTCCTCTTTGATTCATTGTGTTCCAAAAGCATTTGTTTGTGGTATGATTGATTTTGAAAATGCTTCCAAATCGGGCTCACTTTCATGCACCTTTTTGAGTCACCTTTGTAGCTAAATTTTGGAGCCAATTTTCAACTTTTGAAATTGATACTCTACCAAAAAAATTGCCTAAAGTTTAGGACTTCCTTTCTCATCTATGCACGACCAAGAATCTCGTAATTCATCCTTCAAACTCCACGTGCATGTAAGTGCCTTTTTTACATGTGCACTTTTACAAGGAGTACAACCAAACTTTCAGAAGTGGGTATCCATATGTGACTTGATGTGTGTACATAGAAGTGAATAGCTAATTTTCCAAGTGTGTAGGCTTGGATCTATTTGCATCAGTAGTTGGAACTCCGTTTTCGATATCGAGACTTGCAATGTGGATGTAGGATCTTAGGAAGGCTTGGAAGCTTGGAAACGTGTAATGAGATGCTCAAGTCTTGAAGCTCCCCAAACTTGTGGAATCTACCATCCTAAATCCTAAGCTTCTAGGATTTTCAAAGTATTCAGGATATATTGTGAGACTTTTGAGCGGGATCTGTTGAAACCATTCATGCAACATGAAGATAGGCGCCTCCTAGCATACTTCAGAAATTAGATATATAAATAAGGTTGAAATATAGCCCGAGAACTAGTAACTTGAAATTAAGGTATCCAAGCCTTTACGAACCTTACGACAAAGAAGTGTGCAAAACTGTGTGATTTTAAAAAAAATTGCAAAGGAGTGAAGATCCTTCCTTTTATTGAGAGGTTGTCAATACAAATGACTCACTCTTCTATAAGTTTCACCACTTTTTTCTAAAACAATTTACTACTTCTTCCCTAAGTTTATGCATGTGCGTCCCTTCAAGCCCTTATTTTTTGTTGCTAGAAATGCAACCTTCCACAAGGGTATCATAAAGAAAACTCAGTAAAGTAGAAGCGAACTCATGGGTTAAGTTTATGCATGTGCGTCCCTTCAAGCCCTTATTTTTTGTTGCTAGAAATGCAACCTTCCACAAGGGTATCATAAAGAAAACTCAGTAAAGTAGAAGCGAACTCATGGGTAAAGGCTAGCCAACATAGGCCAAACGGTCAAAGATATGCAAATTTTATTGTACACTACGAAATAGCGTAGCGAGAGTTATTAAGCTATATATGACACATAAATGTTAGAGAATAGATAGGCGGTAAAAAAGCAAACACTAATTATAGATCAAAAGTCAAAAAAGCAAGCAGAGTATTCAAAACATAACAAATTTTCATTGACACGTCAAAATTAGCTCAAAAGTAGAGGTTTTAATCTAAGGATCCATATTAACGAAACATAAAATTAAAGGTAAAAGAAGTATAAAAAAGGTGCATGTAAATCATGATGGAATTTTTACCATGATTTATGAAAGTCAAATTCTTGAGTTTTTTAATAGCAAAAAATGCATCTCTAGCTACACCTATGTAAAAATCAAGCATGTGGAAAGTAAAAATATCAAGTTTACCATAGCTTGCTATTTTTAATATCTCTTGGAGCACTTGAAATCTTTTTCGTATGTATTTTTGCAATATGGAGTTAATTATTTGGAGGAATCTGGCTCCTTTGCCATATCTTGTGTCAATTCTTGTCTCTAGTTTTATTTGTTTTCTCTCTAAACCAAAAGTGAAGCAACTAGCACAAGGAGGAATTGGAAAATACACACTCGCTACGCAAAACCTTTATAGCATTGAAGATGAACAAGCTCAAAATGGTACATCATCTTCATGAAGTGGTGGGGGAGGGAGTACTCATGTAGGAGGGGCAACGATTCCTACAATTCCAAGAGGGGCTACCACCTCAATTCTAGTTCAAGGATGAGATGCAACAACTTTATCTAGAAATGGAAAATTTTTTTCCACCATAGGTTTGAGTTTAAGCAATGAATGTACTCATTGCCTTGTAGGTATCAAGACAATAGAGGGATACATGGATAAAGTTTGAGGAAGTACATGCAATAGTAGTACTTTCGAGGAGTCTTTCTTCTTTGTACAACATGATTCTCACTTGTGCAAAACGAAACAAACCCAAATGTTGATAGAGTAATGGAAACCATACAAAAGGAGGAGAAAACACTAAAGATAGATGATAGCAAAAACATACCATTTGTAGCAAACTCAAAGAAATTCAAGAAGTGTAAAAATATAGTAGGTCAAATCACAAACAATCATAATGTTGCTCAATCATTCCTTACATAATGTATGATAGAAAAATGCATAAGGAAAAATTCTATTGCAAAAACAAAGAACTAGGAAACATAGGAGAAGAAATATCACAAGTTGACATGGATGGAGGGGTTGAAAAAATCACATCCATAGAGTTTGCATGCTAACCCATATCATCATGTGTGTGTGTGTGTTTGAAAAGTGTAGATGAGAGCATATAATTTTTTTTTTCAATAAAAGGAAGTTCGGCCTTAGCCTATTCTCCCGGACTTTAATTATTTTAAAGAAGAAAAGAGCATATACTTTTGAATTCATAGGTGCGGCCAACATTGATAGTTGAAAGAGTATGTTGAAGTCACCATTGTATATCTACTCCCTATCATCCTATAGTTTCCTCTATCCTTCCAAGTAGACCTTGGTTGCAAACAGCAGGGATGCGTGGTTTTTTCTTTGTGATGTGAGTTTGGAGAGAGCTACGCATGTTCAAGGCCGTTGTGTGTGATAGTGGATACGTAGCGTGATAGTTAAAAAATTAGAGATACATACGTAAGAATTGAAAAACTACCCACTTGGCATATTCCCCTTGTGTCACATTAGGAGCAGATTGTTGGCGATGCAACTTTCCTCAAGGGTTGCAGAGAAAAATTCAGAAAAAGTACAAGTCAACTAATAACTAAATAATGAATCACTAATAGAATACATATTTTCGTTGTGATAGGTTATGAGAAGATTATTAGATATGCAACCTTCCACAAGGGTACCAGAGAAAAATGAAACATTGCATAATTCAACTCATGGTCAAAGGATGGTCAATATAGAGTAAAATGATAAAGAAAGTGGATTTTTTTATTGAAACTTTTCAAGAGCTCAGAGAAGACTATCCAACCATATGTAAAACATAAATATTGGATAACAAATAGATGGTCAAGAATCAAACGCTAATTATAAGCCAAAGGTCAAAAGCAATAAAAACATAAAATTCTGATTAAAACAGATTTTAATATAAGGATCTATACTATGCCATGTGGAAACATAAAAATTAGAAAAATATAGAAAAGGGTCCCCATAAATTATATTGGAAGTTTCATCATGATTTAGGAAATTGAGATTTTTTTAGTTTTTTTTTTTCAAACTAGAATGTCTAGGTAAGCCTATATGAAGATTAAGCTTGTAGGCAATGAATTCATTAGATGTACCACAACATCTTCTGTTTATTATCTTTTCATGGACTTGAAGCTAATTTTGTGAGTAGTTATGCAACATAGATTTGTTTTTGGAGCAATCTAGCTCCTCTTCCATATCATGTGTCAATTCTTGGGCCTATTATGTCTCTTTTTCTCTCTCTTTAATTCTTTTTTTAACTTAGTTCTGGTCCCAAATGCCCACATTAATAAAGAATAAACTCCATCTACCCATAAAATTAATTATGAGCTTGTATTTATGTAACGTTTTGCCCCTCAAGCTCTAAATACAAAGCTTTGATTCCAAGTAGGACTTTTATTTGTTTGAGCTTTTGAAACTCCATTGTTTTTGTGAGTATGTGTTTTAGGTGATATTTACTTCCAACAGGCTAAATACTAATATCATTACTTAGCATCTTGTCTCTCATGTAATGGTGTTGTACTTCTATATGTTTTGTTCTTGCTTGGAACAATTGATTAGATGATAGTTGTAATGAACCTACATTCTCTTTAAAAGTTGTTGGTCATGATGTAGACATCTTGAAATCTTCTTAAAACCTCAAATACCATATAATCTCACATGTTGCATTTATAACACTCCTATAT
>CM035420.1:6566870-6594370 GCA_020310875.1 Ceratopteris richardii
GAGGATTTGAAGATGTTTAATATGTGTACTTCACGATTCCAAGAGGATTCTAAGTTGTGGCCTTCGGATGAACGCATATGTAGTCTCTCATATTAGGAAATAAATGAAGATACCGTCGTTAATACCAGGAAGTGAACGTGGCCATCATATGAATGAATCTCGACGTGTGTGTCTTTAATATTCGGAGGTGAATCTACCTTGATTTTTATTTTGAGCTTGCTTTGCATTTGTGAACAGAACTTTCGTCCTTGGAGATTCTCGACCTTCGAGGATGCACATCTTTGGAGACTCTTTCCGTCCTCCCCACAACTCTGCAGAAACTGTGGTTGAACGGTTGCAGCAGCCTCGGGATTGTGAAGGTGAGTAGCGATCGATGCTTTTGGACCTTCTCATTCCCATTTGCTGACGAGACGTTATTTGCAGGCGTCGCTACCAAACTTACGCCTACTCGATGCAGAAAAATGCACAAACTTGAACTGGCTTTCAATGGAACTTGGCGCCTGCATGCGAGAACTACATTTGGAGGGATGTGATGGACTGAAGGAATTCCTTGAGACCAGTCAGGCATCTTTTTTCGAAGGTAGTTCTTCTAAAAGAATTTTTAATAGAATATAGGAAAACCAGTACAACGAATAATCATAATAAGAAAATTTCTTTTTTTTTTCCGTTTCTATGAAAACATCGCATTTCTTACCAGATATTCTCCCTGTAGACAAAACCATTTTGTTTACGTATTTTATTTTATGGTTACGTCTTTTAATCTCGATTTTTTGGTTCGAAAAGTCTAAGATATTTCACAGAAATTTCCGTTAGATACACATTCGGTAACATACACCTCGCATACTAGTATTCAAATAATAATACGCATCTTGTGTTTCGATGTTTGATTATTAGATTGGTTCGATTCGGAAACGTTTGAAGCATTACGACAATCAACGAAGGACAATCTTTCTATTACGTAAATTAATCAGCTAGTTCCTTTGGTTTTATGGTCCATTTAAAGTTGGAACATGATCGGATGGATTGTTACGTTTACAATTTTATAAACATTACAATGAGCAGCTAGAAATGATGGACCTTCAAACAATGGTCAAAATATTAAACATGATGTCAAAAGTTTCGGAAAATATGGCTCCAAACAATTACAAAACATAGAAATAGACATTTTTCTAGCAGAATTTAGAAACAAAAATGGTCAGAGATCTGGGATACAAGCAAAGAAATAGTAACCTTGAAATTAGGGTATCAAATTGATCTACAATAGATAAAAACGGGTTTAGTAGTGGTGAATTTTGGTAAAAATGAAACATACCCAAAATCATAGAGTGCCTCCAAGTTAGAACACTCAAAATGTTCGAATAGACATTGAGATATCGCACAATAAACAAAAATTTGTCATTGGCGATATAGATATTGATAATAGGTTTTCAAAAAATACATACTTTTGACACCTTATTGATTGCTTTTTGTATAAAACCTACTCAAATATACAAGAACATGGTTTAAGCTTTTGAAGTAGCAAATATAAATGAATTTTGATGCCTCAACTAAGAAAACCATTGTTTTATTTAGAGGGTATTAACACAAGCGATTAGCTCTTCTAAAACTAGAGACCAGTATTTTGTTCCTTTTAACCACATATTCTCTAACTTGATGCATATGTATGACTTGTGAACCTTATTTATAACTTTTAGAAATGTAACCTTCCAGAAGGGTAAAAAAGAAAAAAACAGGAAAGTATAGGTCAATGCATGGTCAAAACGTCCGTTGTCATAGGTCAAAATGTTCAAGAATTTGTAGAATATATGAATATTGTAGATTATGAAAGATCCCAAAGAGATCTATCTAACCATGTATAAGACAAAAAAACTGGGCAAGAGATAGATGGTCAAAAAGAAAACCCTAACTATAGGTAAAAATGTGAAAATTAATAGAATTTTAATTGACACTTATCAAAATCTAGTTAAAACCAGGGAATCGATTATAATTGACAATTAGCATATGAGACGTTTTCTTGACCGTGCACTACAGAGTTAACTTGAGAACATATTTTATCTGAGTTATAATATAGTAGAGATATAGCATCGATCTCCATATTAGTTGTAGATAACTTCAATGGAGGTGAGTTCCACACATGGGAAACACATCTTAAGTATTACACACTTTGATTATAATGATGTAGGCTGATTCTCCCAACTATGATATTTTAAAATCAAATCTAAGCTTTTTGATCTTAGTTCTTAGTTATTTCGCCTTCATCATTTCCTCTTTCTATGGAATCATCCACATAAACTAGGGATAAACAATCAATGATCCTTTAACTTTATCATACAAAGAGGAATATGCATTTAAATATTTGTACTATGATCATCAGGGAACTTTTGGAATCTAAAATTGCAAGTCCTTGGACGTGTGGAAGATCCTATAAACCTTTAAAGGGTTTACATAGATGTGTAGGCTTCAAGGAATCTTGATAAACAATTGCTTGCTCCATGTACACATCTTCTTATAAATCTCCATTGAGAAATGCATTTCTCATGGTCAATTGATAAAGATCCCCTACCTTCCTTGTAGCAACACTTATTGATGTCCTTACTGTTACTATCTTTCCAACGTGAGAAAATCTATTATAATCAATGTCATAATTTTATGCATAATATTTGAAGATTTACCTTTCTTTCTATCTGCTTGTTGAACCATCATTGTAGCAAATTTCTTGTTTAGAGAGGTGCTTCGAATGTTGGAAACCGTTGTTCCAGAGCATGTTAGCATTTTTGAGGTCCCATGAAGCCACACCCTTCATGCCCATGATCGGAAACTAGATTGAGTCATTTTGTCTGATATCTGCCACAAATTTCCAATCTACTCTCCTTTTGATATATTGTTTGAACTTTTTCCAACTCTTCCATAGGGAGTGCACAAGATTTGATCATTTAGTGGAAATTGAAATTTGGGAGAATAAAAGGGTAAGGTGGCCCATGTCCTAGGGAGGCCTACTGGCGTGATCACATTTTTGCTCCTAAAAATGAGTCTATCCCAAGAAGTCTGATAGCTACACCAAGCCGTGATGATCTGTTTTGCCATCAACTTGTTAGCCATACCTTCAATATCCATAATGCCCAGACCCCCATAATCCTTTTGGCTGATGTAGGTTGTCTATTTAATTTTGGGAACGCCGCTTCTATTGTGGTCCCCCATCCAAAGAACGTTTCTACAGATTCTTTCGAATTTGCTAAGCCCTTGATCCTTCATTCTCTGGTAAGAGAGCAAGTAAATGGTGAAGGAGATGAGGAACATATTAGTAATCATCGCACGCCCGCCGAGATTGATTTGTATGCCCTCCCAATATGGTAACTTGTTTTCTAATTTGGAAAGGACCAAGTTCCATCATTGCTCCATTGAGACACCAAAGCCCATCGAAATACTAAGTAGGGGAAAGACTAGACTTCTCGAGATAATTTGGCAACTATGATCAACTAGGAGTTGGGATGGTGTTCCGATGATGGCTCTCAGAGTAGTTTTTGAGTGGTTTATTTTCAAACTAGATACCATACAAAATGTGTCAAGCCACCCCCAAAAGGTTTCAATGCTGGTCAACTCATTATGAACAAATGCATTCATGTCGTCTGCAAATAGCCTTATGATCATCTAGCTTTGGTTGAGGAGTAGAGAGAAACCTTTCATCTGGCCCATTTCCATGTGATGTTGCACAAGAGGGTTGAGCCCCTCCATGGAAATAACAAAAAGCAGAGGGTTCAATGGGCACCCTTGGCTAATAGAGCATTTTAATCTAATAGCCTTTGATAACTGATCGTTCATATTTATTTGGTTTGATGTGTTCTCTAGAAATTTAGTATTCATTTTAGTGAATTTTCGACTATAATTGAAGTCTTCAAGAGATTGGAGAACAAAGCCCCATCCTAGCCTGTCATCGCCTTTCTCGAAGTCAATTCTAAGGATAATAACATCGTGCTCAAACTCCTCAGCAAATGCAAGACCTTTCCAAATATCAATAATAGCTTCCAATATTGATCTACCCTTGATGCGTCCTTTTTGCTCCTTATAGAGCCACCTCTTCTACTGGTAAGAGATAACTTTTGCAAGAATCTTGTACCTAGTTTGAAGCATCATGATTGGGTTCTAGTTTTCAATCCTATTCTTGTTATTGTTTTTATGGATAAGCTTGATGAGACCATTCTTTAGGCAATTAATTTTGCAAGAATCTTATACCCCGTGTTCGGGGAGCAATAGATTGTTCGGAGATCCCACAACCCGGGATCGTAAGTATGGAACAAGATCTCTGGATTTCAAGAACTCCCTTCTAGGAGATGAACTAGATACAAGAAAGAACTTGATAGAATCTGGTACTATGCGATTACAAGAGGACTAGACTAGATGTCTAGGATACAAGACTAGACAGGACTGGAACAAGGAACAAGACAAGAACAAGAACTAGAACTTGGAGAGTACTTACTTAGCGGTCGTGACTCCTTGAGCTCCCAAGACAAGTATTGGTGAGAATAATTATGAATGTGGGCAGCCCCTGCTTATATAGGTTTTCCAAGGGCGGTTCTAGGGCGGTTACGAATTGATGATGTCATCAATTTGAAGCATGATCTCTGGATGTCAGAATCAATCAAGAAGAGAGTTGATCTTAGGGTTTCGGCATGTTCTAGACGCAATGGAAGCATTAATTTCTTCAAATTTTGAACCAATCATGAGATAGAGGATTCACATGGAATCTAAGATTCAAGATGGTTTCCTTTGTCCATGACACCCAGTTTGAAGCATCATTGGCTTCTAGGTTTCAATCTTGTTCTTGTTATCATTTTTATGGATTAACTTGATGACACCATTGTTTGGGCATTCCAAAAGCCCACCAAGAGCCAATGCCTCTTGCAAAACCAAGCCCAATGGACTTGCGCCCATCTCTCTGATGCATTTGAAAAATGCATTAGTGAGGTTGTCATGTCTTGTGCTTTTCCCATTGGGGAGCATATGCATACCTTCAAGCATCTCATTATCTGAAATGGGTGCATTAAGTAGGGATTTCAAATTATGCGGTATTCTCAAGGGAGAGACTCTATAGATGGTTTCCATGCAATCCCGCCTATGTGAAGAAAGGGACGTCAAAATCCCAGGATTTGAGTAAAGTGGTTGACAATAATAGCACTATTTTCTTCTTTTGTTTTGTATTTGACCCCATTACAACCTATCAAGAATGGAATAGAGTCTCTAGTTTGGTTCACCTTGAGGAGTCCACACATCTCTTTAGTTGGTTTCTTGAAAGTATATTTACAATTTTTTTCTTTCATTTCTTTCTCGTATCTCAGTGTGCCACCAATCTTTAAAGTATATTTACAATTTTTTTCTTTCATTTCTTTCTCGTATCTCAGTGTGCCTTTGATTTTTTGTAGTCCCATCTGGTATTGGTAGTTCCCTTTGTTCCCTTCCTCCTCAAGATGCCAAAGCCTTTGATAGAGCTTCTATCTCTGCCTCCGCGGTGTTGGGATAGATGGATGGACACTCCAAGAAATGAGTAGGTACTGCCAAATCCTGCTTAGTACCGGTCCTTGTAACTTCCGAGTTGATATGTGGGCCGTCTTATCTTTCCAATGACACTATATAAGTGCCTATGTACTTTAGAAATGATGTAAGAAAATATTGAATCAAAATAGACTACCTCGAAATTGAAGGATCAATGAAAACCTTCTATTTTTTATCATACACATGTTTCTTGTTATGCTCAATGCTAGCAGTACAGTAGGAATTAAAAAACAATCCTTATAGGAATATCCAATTAGATTAGTAAGCACTCTACACAAAGCAATCAATTTAGAAATTGAATCATTACCCGCAATTTTTTAGGACCTCTACAGAGTTTGACAGTGAGTGCCTCGACGCACTTTTCTTCGATTTGACTGAACGGATTTTCTTTCAAAGTTTGTGAGCATGTAGATAACTTGGGTTGTTTTATCCCAAGGGGGAACCCCTACTGCGAGATTTGCATATTATTTGTGACTCTATCTAGGCTAGTCCCTATGACACTAGTGTGTCTAGTAGTGGTTTTTGCTTCATACTTGGTAGCTGATGCATATCCTTGCTGAGCAAGAAGTAGGGTAGTGTGGTCACTTGGAGTTGTGCGGCTAACTATAGGGTAGGTTTCACAGTGACTCTTGAGTGTGTGTGGCTCAAATGCCTTATGGCTAATTTGGGTGTTGGTCTCTCTTCTACCACCACTATCTTTACTAACAATTAAAGCACATTGGGAGCTATGAGGAACCCTAACTTCCATGCTTGCACTAAGCACATTCAGGTGCATTATCATTATTTCAAGGGGAGGTTCTCTGCAAGAGAGATCAGCTTCGCATATGTGCCCATATAGGAGAACAGTGTAGATCTTTTCACAAAGGCTTTGCATAGGGAGAAGTTTGAAGCTTTCCGCAAAGATTTGCGCTCACTTGCTTTTGAGGACTAATTTCCTCATAGCTTGCCACTTCCTTATACATGAGTGCCAGCTCCTTGTTCAGTGCATCAGTCCTAGGGGGATTTGTTGACATATTTAGGTAGTGATGTGTCTAAACACACTAGGACCACCGGGGTACTTTTTTCCTTTTTGGCAGGTCTTTTTCCTTGGTTGTATATATGCCTATAGCCCTAATGGATTACTTATCTTTGTACATTCTAATGGTAATACATTTAGTTTTGTTTGTTGTGCTCCAAGATTCTTCTTCTTCCTTGTGTTGTTCGTGTGCTTCCACAGATGTATAACTCCAACACGTGTCTGAAGTAGGTAGAGGGAAAGCATCCCTTATTGGTTACATAGATTCTCATTATGCTGGTTGTGTAGACAATCATAGTTATCAACATGTAAAAGTGGAACCCTTTCTTCTCATCAACATGGGAGAGGATATATTTCTTATAAGCTCAATCTGTTTGTTATTGAATGTGAGATAAAACATTAGTGCATGTAGTACCCCTTCTCTTTTCCCTTTCTCTCTTGGTGGCATGTGAGCAGTGGGCAGGACCCACTGGCACTCTGAGTATGAAGTCCAAAGAAGATAGAAGAGAAAGAGATTGAGAGGAGAGCTCTCAGATGCCTTGGGCTGTAGCTTCTGGGAACGTCCATTCCATTTCATGGACATAATTGTGTTTCGGGCAGTTGTTGCTTCCACTGTCATTGCCACCTTAGTGGATTTGTTTTATTTTTCTCTCTCTCTCTTCCCACGAGTGACTTCTCTCTCTTTCTCCCTCTCTTCTTTCTCTCTTTCACTCCTCCTTCCCCTCCCACAAGCGCCCCCCCAACCCTCACCCCTCCACCTCCTCCCACAAGCGCCCCCCTCAACCCTCACCCCTCCACCTCCTCCCGCAAGAGCCCCTCCTCACTCCTCACTCCTCCTCCCCCTCCCACAAGCGCCCTCCTCAACCCTCACCCCTCCACCTCCTCCCGCAAGAGCCCTCCTCACTCCTCACTCCTCCTTCCCCTCCCACAAGCGCCCCCCCAACCCTCACCCCTCCACCTCCTCCCACAAGCGCCCCCCTCAACCCTCACCCCTCCACCTCCTCCCGCAAGAGCCCCTCCTCACTCCTCACTCCTCCTCCCCCTCCCACAAGCGCCCTCCTCAACCCTCACCCCTCCACCTCCTCCCGCAAGAGCCCTCCTCACTCCTCACTCCTCCTCCCCCTCCCTCAAGCGCCCCCTGCCATCTAACACCACACTCACCCCCACTAGTTCCCCCTCCAGCCACCCCCTCCCACAAGCGCCCCCCTCAACCCTCACCCCTCCACCTCCTCCCGCAAGAGCACTCCTCACTCCTCCTCCCCCTCCCACAAGCGCCCCCCTCAACCCTCACCCCTCCACCTCCTCCCGCAAGAGCCCTCCTCACTCCTCACTCCTCCTCCCCCTCCCACAAGCGCCCCCCTCAACCCTCACCCCTCCACCTCCTCCCACAAGCGCCCCCCTCAACCCTCACCCCTCCACCTCCTCCCGCAAGAGCCCCTCCTCACTCCTCACTCCTCCTCCCCCTCCCACAAGCGCCCCCCTCAACCCTCACCCCTCCCCCTCGTCCCGCAAGAGCCCTCCTCACTCCTCACTCCTCACTCCTCCTCCCCCTCCCACAAGCGCCCTCCTCAACCCTCACCCCTCCACCTCCTCCCGCAAGAGCCCTCCTCACTCCTCACTCCTCCTTCCCCTCCCACAAGCGCCCCCCCAACCCTCACCCCTCCACCTCCTCCCACAAGCGCCCCCCTCAACCCTCACCCCTCCACCTCCTCCCGCAAGAGCCCCTCCTCACTCCTCACTCGTCCTGCCCCTCCACAAGCGCCCTCCTCAACCCTCACCCCTCCACCTCCTCCCGCAAGAGCCCTCCTCACTCCTCACTCCTCCTCCCCCTCCCACAAGCGCCCCCCTCAACCCTCACCCCTCCACCTCCTCCCGCAAGAGCCCTCCTCACTCCTCACTCCTCCTCCCCCTCCCACAAGCGCCCCCCTCAACCCTCACCCCTCCACCTCCTCCCGCAAGAGCCCTCCTCACTCCTCACTCCTCCTCCCCCTCCCACAAGCGCCCCCCTCAACCCTCACCCCTCCACCTCCTCCCACAAGCGCCCCCCTCAACCCTCACCCCTCCACCTCCTCCCGCAAGAGCCCCTCCTAACTCCTCACTCCTCCTCCCCCTCCGACAAGCGCCCTCCTCAACCCTCACCCCTCCACCTCCTCCCGCAAGAGCCCTCCTCACTCCTCACTCCTCCTCCCCCTCCCACAAGCGCCCCCTGCCATCTAACACCACACTCACCCCCACTAGTCCCCCCTCCAGCCACCCCCTCATCCTCCTCCCCCTCCCACAAGCACCCCCCTCAACCCTCACCCCTCCCCCTCCTCCCGCAAGAGCCCTCCTCACTCCTCACTCCTCCTCCCCCTTCACAAGCGCCCCTCGCCATCTAACACCACACTCACCCCCACTAGTTCCCCCTCCAGCCACCCCCTCATCCTCTCCCACACCCCCCACACTCACCCCCAATAGTTCCCCCTCCAGCCACCCCCTCATGCTCTCCCACAGCCCCCATCTCCTCCCACAAGCGCCCCCTCACCCCACCATCTCCTCCCGCAAGCGCCCCCTCACCCCTCACCCCACCATCTCCTCCCACAAGCGCCCCCCGCCATCTAACACCACACTCACCCCCACTAGCTCCCCCTCCAGCCACCCCCTCATCCTCTCCCACACCCCCCATCTCCTCCCACAAGCGCCTTCCCCCTCACCCCACCATCTTCTCCCACAAGCGCCACATCAAGGAAGATTGTCCAGAAAATGATGTCTGTCGAAGAATGAAGTGAAGGTGCAGGCAGAGGAAGGTCTGAGACTACTCATGGAGAGGTCCAGAATAGGTGAACTTTTGCAAGAGAACATGAGCAAAAAGCAGAGGCTTACACACACAGATAGCCAAGTGGAGGATTAACCTTGTTGGATATGATCAGTCATTCATCAGAATTTGTTTTTCTAATATTCGGAAGGCGTGGTGAAATAACAAAACCACAAAATGAGAATCTCAGATGGCAGGTAAAAAGATAAAAGTTTGCAGGGTAAAAAGTGAAAGTGGAATTGCCACCAACCATTCACGGCGACTACCTACTTTTGTGGATCCAATTCAAATCAAGGGAATATTTGACCTACTCCTCCAATTTTGGGCATTCCACCGGTGCGTGATCAATGGAAGTGAAGATTCGACAAGGCCTCTTGGCCTATTGGGGCCTATAAAAACAAGGGATTTGTGCTATTTGGGGTACACTTTGTACACACTTTTTGGGACAATTTTAGAGATACAGAGGTTCGTGTATACGTGTAGAAGTCCTCTCTTGCACTTGGTGGTTTCAAGCCTATTGTAGGAGCTACTCTGTAGTGTGTATACAGAGGGTAGGCTTCTCAGTGGAGGGCTATGAGCACTATAGTGTAAGAGAGTAGCTTGGATTCTTCTTCTTTTCTGTGAGTCAGTGTTGTTGATTAGGTTCTATCCTTTTGAGAAATTCTTTGTATTGTTCTCAGTTAGTCTGCGTATCAGTGGCCCCTTATGCTGATGGGAAGAATCTGTTGTGTTAGAGTTATTTACTTTTAGGGTGGCTTGTTAGGCCTAAGCTTGCGGCTCGTTAGCATAAAGTTTGCACTTTTGAGCATCACTCTGCCCAACCTTGTAATCACCTGATTTGAATCAAGAAGTGTACGGTCTTCTTTGGTCATTTGTTGTCCATATTTTCGGAAGTATTTACCACTCTGTGCAATCTGTGTTATCTACCTGCTCACAGAAATGTTAAAGGGTATACTTCCCTAAAGAGAACCCCCCTTGAGTAGGCGACGTACTGGAAGTGTTAATCTTTAATCTTTACTCTTGTTAAAAGCGGATACCCCAGTACCTCCTCTACAGTTTGGCACGCACGGTGGGACACTTGCATTTCTGTGAGAGGTATCGTTGCCCTATTACATTTGTGAATAAGTTCATGACCCATACACGTGCAGATAAGGAGTCTCTTCGTGTTCGAAGAAGCCTTAACCAGTTAGCCATAGCCACGGCTAGTGAGTCTACCTCCCCTTTGCCCTCCCTAAATTTATCTATTGATTTGGGTGCGACACCATTGTCAAAAGAAGGGTATAGGAGAACTCTAGACTTCTCCTCAGATACGTCCGAAGAAACACCAGTACAAATGGAGGATCTCTCTCATTTGCTCTCCAGATTAAACATCAAATTCCCTACCTTCAAGGGACATGCTTATGAGGATGTTGATGATCATGTGAGGAGATTCATCTCTTTATGCCGTGGGCGAGGTCTGCAGAATAGAGAAGATGCAATGTTAGCACTTTTTCCATCCACATTGGAGGGTCTTGCAGATAAATGGTATAGTCAATATGCAGATGGCCATTTCACTACATGGGAGGCTCTGAAGGCGGCTTTCTCACAGACATTCCGACCAAGTGATTCTTCGGAAAGGGCTCTAGATCAGCTAGAAAATTTGAAGCTGAGATCAGGTGAATCTTTTCATGAACTTCACACTAGAACAAAAGCACTTGTTGCACATCTGCCACATGCCCCAGATGACTTTTTGGTTAAAAAATGGATAGAAAAAGCTCTGCCCAGGTCATCTCAGCAGAAGCTTCGTGAGTCTCTTAGATTGGATGCGACCCTCAATGATTTTGTTGCAGCGGCATCACGCATTGAAGAAGCAAGGCAACATTTTGAAGGGGAAACACAACCAAAGTACGCTGCAGACCTGGATCCTATTGAGCAACTGAGGAGGGAACTGGAAGCATTGAAAACGCAACAAAATCAACAAGAAGAGAAGGTATTTCCACCACTGCGCCACACTGATGATGAAGTAGCTCAACTTCGCCGGGAGTTAGAAGATTTGAGGACTACTCAGGATATAAGGAGACAAATTTGGTGCACAATCTGTAACAACAGTGGACATTCCAATGCTAATTGTCCCAACAAGGTAAGCTGTCAATTTTGTGGGAAGGAGGGGCATGAAGCTAGAGATTGCTACTACCTCAAGGGTACACAGCAGAGAGGTAACCCTCAAAATATGGATTCATATTATGCTAGTACTTCAAATACATCTAATAGGGAGGAGAATCGGCCTACAAAGCCTAGATACAATAGACCTTTGATGTGCTACCGTTGTGGTGAATACGGCCACATGCAAAATAGGTGTTCTCTCCCAGAAGATGCACCTCCTTGTCAACATTGTCCAGAGGCCAAGGATCATTATACCAAAGATTGCCCAAGAGGTCGCCCTCTTCCAATTCACATGATTGCAGTCTCCCCACCAGTAGAAGGTATGACCGCTCAATCTTATGCTGTTTCATCTTCATCCATGCCAATGATGACTAGAGCCAGGCAAGCGGCAGTAGCCCATAAGGAGGAACAACAAGGACTCAAAGATAGAGATGCAGAAAAGAGGGTGGGATGGAAGGACCAAGAAGACATGGAAGAGGCTTATGAGAGGGTGACTACTTTGCTAAAAGATCAACCAACAAGTACTCCTGAAGACACGCAAGAAGTGAACATTGAGGAAATCTTGAAAGGTATTCACCATAAGATTAGTCTGTACCAACTCATAAAGATGGATTCTAAAGTAAGAAGTGATCTGTTGAAGATTATACATTCGGCATGCTTGTGCCCACCTCCTAGCATAGATGGTTTTATGGTGGACTTTCCTCCTGCACCCCTGGCTGATTATCAGAGCTCAAGATTATCCGTTTTCATCAAGGATGAAGCTCTCACAGGTGTTATTATAGATGGAGGTTCCGGCATCAATTTGATGCCTGATTTCACTATGAGGAAACTAAGGCTGAATCCCACAAAGGCAGCACCCTTCACAGTCACATTAGCAGATCAACGTCGGGTTGCACCACTGGGCATTGTCGAAAAGGTACTTATGATAGTGCAGGGTTGTCATTTTGTTTTAGACTTTGTTGTTATTGCCCTGCCACAGGAGACCTCATACCCTCTACTCTTGGGAAGGCCTTGGTTAAGGCAAGCAAAGGCTCTACAGGATTGGGGAAAGAACAAGTTATGGATTTCCACATGTACTAACAATCAATTACAGATACATTTGGAAGAAGGATCAGATATCAACAAGGCTACTGGGTATGCAATGGAAACTCAGGTAATGCCTTCAGAAGATGATGCCCTATTAAATTGGATGATGGGAAGTGCAGAATGCTGCACAGTGGAGATATGTGAAGTAAATGAGGATTTTGCAGAAGCAAAACAAGGAGGTCAGGAAAAGGAAACAACTGATGTTTTTCACTTAAAAAATATAGAAAAGAGTAAGCAAGGAAGTCGAGCTTATCTTTTGCAGGCACCTCCTGAAGAACAGAAACCTCTAATTGAGTCCGATAATCAAAATTCGACACTCAACGCCACCAAGATGGTACGTAAGGAGAAAGCAGGTAAACATGAGGAATCGGATGATTTTATGCTTGAAGGACCAGAAAGTGATAAAAGTGCACCTGCATCTGAGGAAGCTAATTGTGACCTTCAAGAACTCCCATTCTCAAATATACCTTTAGGATGGATGAAGGAACAGATTGTGGATTATAAATTGAACTCTGCTCCTGCATACAATGGAGATGAATTTTCAAGTGAGTCCAATTCTAAAAAGTTTGTTCAAGAAGTAAATCTTGGAGATGAAGAGAATCCTCAGATAGTTCACTTGGCTGCTTGGTTATGGCACTATCCCTCTTTACTGCAGAAGGTAACTTCCCTACTTTTTGCCTATAAAAGTGTCTTTGCATGGTCCTATAAAGACCTAACAGGGATACCAGAGGAGCTTGGATTACACCGGATACCCTTAGTGGAAGGAGCTTCACCTGCAAGAAGTAGGCCTTACCGACTTAATCCAAAGTATGCAGAGGCAGTAAAATTAGAAATAACAAAACTGGAAGAGGCAGGTATTATTGTTCCTGTAGAACACTCACGGTGGCTTTCTTCCATGGTCATTGTACCAAAGAAAAACGGCAAAATAAGAGTATGCGTTGATTTTCGTGCCTTGAATAAGGTAACTATTCAAGATGGCTTCCCTCAACCATTCACAGAGCAGGTGCTTGAAGAAGTAGCTGGACAATCTCTATATAGTTTTCTTGATGTTTTCAGTGGCTACAATCAGATAACCATTCATCCTGAAGATAGAGACAAGACGGCTTTTGTTACTCCATGGCGCACATATGTTTATACCCGTATGGCTTTTGGCTTGAAAAATGCACCACCATCCTTTAATAGAGCAATGTATCTGATACTAGGGAAATGGTTAACCACATTTCTGCGCATTTTTATGGATGATTTTTCAGTGTTTTCAGGAACAGATAGGAGAGCAATAGTTCAAGATTTCAATAATCATTTGGAAAATCTAAAGGAAATCTTTGAGCAGTGTCTCAAAACAGGTTTGAAGCTAAATCCTGCTAAATGTCATTTTTTGGTCACTAAAGGCACTCTCCTTGGCCACATAGTATCAGTCGAAGGGATAACTGTTGATCCGGCAAAGATCACTGCTATCCTCTCCATGCCGATTCCTCGAACTCCAAAGGAGGTACAAAGTTTTTTAGGCCATGCAGGATATCATAGACGATTTATCAGAATGTATTCAGAAATAGCTAAGCCTTTGTCCAGGCTTACAAGTAAGAACGTCCCTTTCTCATGGACTCCTGAAGCTGAGAAAGCATTTTGCAAACTAAAATTGAGGCTATGTACCGCGCCACTTTTAACTGTTCCTAATTGGTCATTAGAGTTCCATGTGCATACAGATGCCAGTCTTCATGCAGTTGGAGCAGTCTTGGCTCAACCATCGTCACATAAGGTAGACCAACCGATTGTCTATGCTAGCAGATTGCTTACTAAAGCAGAAAGGAACTACAGCACTACTGAAAGGGAAGGTATGGCTATCGTATTCGCTCTTCAAAAATTTAGACATTACCTTTTAGGTGTGCATTTTATTGTCATAACTGATCATCAACCTTTGAAGTACTTGATTAACAAGCCTAGAGTAGCTGGAAGGGTTTGGCGATGGTTATTGTTATTTCAAGAATTTGATTTCGATATTCATATTAAGCCAGGGAAAGAGCACTATATGGCGGATCAGGTATCAAGAACTGCTCTGAGTGAACAAGCAACAGGTATTGATGATGAATTGGTGGATAGTACTCTTTTTCTGGTTACAATGCAGACTGATTGGTATAATGAAATTCTTGAGTTCCTCTCCATTGGAGAATTGCCCAAACATCTAACAGCACTAGAAAAGATGAAATTACTCTTTAAGTCCAAATCTTACTCGCTCATAGATGGAAATTTATATAAATATTGTCATGACGGTATCTTGAGAAAGTGTGTTTTTTCAGAAGAAGTAAACTTCTTGCTTGAAGCAGCACACAACGAAGGGCATATGAAGGGAGAAGATTTGGCTCACAAAATTATCCACCAAGGATTATGGTGGCCTCAGATATACAAAGATGCAATCAAATTTGCCAAGGAGTGCGATATCTGTCAGAGATGTGCTCCTAAGCCAACCAAGATGAGTTTCCAGCCATTAGTCATCTCCACAGGATGGCTACCTTTTGAACGATGGGGTCTTGATTTTATTGGTCCGATCAGTCCAACTGGTCAACCTGGGAGAAAGAGATATATTCTGATGGCCACATGTTATGCAACTAAGTGGGTAGAGGCTAAAGCCACTACAGATTGCACGGCTTTGACAGTGGCTAAGTTTTTGTTTAAACGTATTTTTTCCAGATTCGGTTGCCCACTTGAAGTTACTAGTGACAGGGGCACTCACTTTGTGAATCAATTGCTCCAATTCATCTTTGACAGGTATAAAATCTTTCACAGGAAGTGATGTGCTTACTATCCCAGGGCGAATGGCCAAGCAGAAAGCTCTAACAAGATTTTGATTGGGCTCTTACGCAAATTATCCTTTGATCATCAAAGTTCTTGGCCATAGGCACTAATCGGTGCAATGTGGGCTTTTCGAACTACTAGAAGGGGAACCACTAGCGAAAGTCCATTTCGCTTAGTCTATGGTAAAGAGGCATTGGCACCTTTCGAATTTATTATCAGGAAGGAAATTGGAGCCAGAACCATTGGAATTGAACCTCCTATTAGAAGACTTGTGGCATTGGAGGAATATAGGGAAGCAGCAATGAGGAAACTACGAGTAAAGCAAGAAGAACACAAGAGGCTGCATGACAGGTATTTAAGGACTAATGAGGTACAGGAAGGATCTTTGGTCCTGGTGCATCAAATCCCATTGACATCCACCAAATTGGCACCTAAATGGATAGGGCCTTATAAGGTAATAAAGGTACTGCCACATGGCGCAGTGCACCTGGAAGATATGCAGGGTAAAAGGATTCCCCTGGTTAACATCTCCAGGGTGAAGAAGTATCTGAACTAGGTCAAAATGGAAGCATTCCACCCCTTGTACATACCATGTTTCTTTCAGTAATTGCAGAATAACTAGATCTCATTGAAACGCGTAAAATAAGAAAGAAATTGCACCACGGACGGTGCAAAAGCTTGATGTGGGGGTCTGTAGTACCCCTTCTCTTTTCCCTTTCTCTCTTGGTGGCATGTGAGCAGTGGGCAGGACCCACTGGCACTCTGAGTATGAAGTCCGAAGAAGACAGAAGAGAAAGAGATTGAGAGGAGAGCTCTCAGATGCCTTGGGCTGTAGCTTTAGGGAGTGTCCATTCCATTTCATGGACATAATTGTGTTCCGGGCAGTTGTTGCTTCCACTGTCATTGCCACCTTAGTGGACTTGTTTTATTTTTCTCTCTCTCTCTCTTCCCACGAGTGACTTCTCTCTCCTTCTCTCTCTCTTTCTCCCTCTCTTCTTTCTCTCTTTCACTCCTCCTTCCCCTCCCACAAGCGCCCCCCCAACCCTCACCCCTCCACCTCCTCCCACAAGCAACCCCCTCAACCCTCACCCCTCCACCTCCTCCCGCAAGAGCCCCTCCTCACTCCTCACTCCTCACTCCTCCTCCCCCTCCCACAAGCGCCCTCCTCAACCCTCACCCCTCCACCTCCTCCTGCAAGAGCCCTCCTCACTCCTCACTCCTCCTTCCCCTCCCACAAGCGCCCCCCAACCCTCACCCCTCCACCTCCTCCCACAAGCGCCCCCCTCAACCCTCACCCCTCCATCTCCTCCCGCAAGAGCCCCTCCTCACTCCTCACTCCTCCTCCCCCTCCCACAAGCGCCCTCCTCAACCCTCACCCCTCCACCTCCTCCCGCAAGAGCCCTCCTCACTCCTCCTCCCCCTCCCACAAGCGCCCCCTGCCATCTAACACCACACTCACCCTCACTAGTTCCCCCTCCAGCCACCCCCTCATCCTCCTCCCCCTCCCACAAGCGCCCCCCTCAACCCTCACCCCTCCACCTCCTCCCGCAAGAGCCCTCCTCACTCCTCCTCCCCCTCCCACAAGCGCCCCCCTCAACCCTCACCCCTCCACCTCCTCCCGCAAGAGCCCTCCTCACTCCTCACTCCTCCTCCCCCTCCCACAAGCGCCCCCCTCAACCCTCACCCCTCCACCTCCTCCCACAAGCGCCCCCCTCAACCCTCACCCCTCCACCTCCTCCCGCAAGAACCCCTCCTCACTCCTCACTCCTCCTCCCCCTCCCACAAGCGCCCCCCTCAACCCTCACCCCTCCCCCTCCTCCCGCAAGAGCCCTCCTCACTCCTCACTCCTCCTCCCCCTCCCACAAGCGCCCTCCTCAACCCTCACCCCTCCACCTCCTCCCGCAAGAGCCCTCCTCACTCCTCACTCCTCCTTCCCCTCCCACAAGCGCCCCCCCAACCCTCACCCCTCCACCTCCTCCCACAAGCGCCCCCCTCAACCCTCACCCCTCCACCTCCTCCCGCAAGAGCCCCTCCTCACTCCTCACTCCTCCTCCCCCTCCCACAAGCGCCCTCCTCAACCCTCACCCCTCCACCTCCTCCCGCAAGAGCCCTCCTCACTCCTCACTCCTCCTCCCCCTCCCACAAGCGCCCCCTGCCATCTAACACCACACTCACCCCCACTAGTTCCCCCTCCAGCCACCCCCTCATCCTCCTCCCCCTCCCACAAGCGCCCCCCTCAACCCTCACCACTCCACCTCCTCCCGCAAGAGCCCTCCTCACTCCTCACTCCTCCTCCCCCTCCCACAAGCGCCCCCCTCAACCCTCACCCCTCCACCTCCTCCCGCAAGAGCCCTCCTCACTCCTCACTCCTCCTCCCCCTCCCACAAGCGCCCCCCTCAACCCTCACCCCTCCACCTCCTCCCACAAGCGCCCCCCTCAACCCTCACCCCTCCACCTCCTCCCGCAAGAGCCCCTCCTCACTCCTCACTCCTCCTCCCCCTCCCACAAGCGCCCTCCTCAACCCTCACCCCTCCACCTCCTCCCGCAAGAGCCCTCCTCACTCCTCACTCCTCCTCCTCCTCCCACAAGCGCCCCCTGCGATCTAACACCACACTCACCCCCACTAGTTCCCCCTCCAGCCACCCCCTCATCCTCCTCCCCCTCCCACAAGCGCCCCCCTCAACCCTCACCCCTCCCCCTCCTCCCGCAAGAGCCCTCCTCACTCCTCACTCCTCACTCCTCCTCCCCCTCCACAAGCGCCCCCCGCCATCTAACACCACACTGACCCCCACTAGTTCCCCCTCCAGCCACCCCCTCATCCTCTCCCACACCCCCCACACTCACCCCCACTAGTTCCCCCTCCAGCCACCCCCTCATCCTCTCCCACACCCCCCATCTCCTCCCACAAGCGCCCCCTCACCCCACCATCTCCTCCTGCAAGCGCCCCCTCACCCCTCACCCCACCATCCCCTCCCACAAGTGCCCCCCGCCATCTAACACCACACTCACCCCCACTAGTTCCCCCTCCAGCCACCCCCTCATCCTCTCCCACACCCCCCATCTCCTCCCACAAGTGCCTTCCCCCTCACCCCACCATCTTCTCCCACAAGCGCCACATCAAGGAAGATTGTCCAGAAAATGATGTCTGTCAAAGAATGAAGTGAAGGTGCAGGCAGAGGAAGGTCTGAGACTACTCATGGAGAGGTCCGGAATAGGTGAACTTTTGCAAGAGAACATGAGCAAAAAGCAGAGGCTTACACACACAGATAGTCAAGTGGAGGATTAACCTTGTTGGATATGATCAGTCATTCATCAGAATTTGTTTTTCTACTATTCGGAAGGCGTGGTGAAATAACAAAACCACAAAATGAGAATCTCAGATGGCAGGTAAAAAGATAAAAGTTTGTAGGGTAAAAAGTGAAAGTGGAATTGCCACCAACCATTCACGGCGACTACCTACTTTTGTGGATCCAATTCAAATCAAGGGAATATTTGACCTACTCCTCCAATTTTGGGCATTCCACCGGCGCGTGATCAATGAATGTGAAGATTCGACAAGGCCTCTTGGCCTATTGGGGCCTATAAAAACAAGGGATTTGTGCTATTTGGGGTACACTTTGTACACACTTTTTGGGACAATTTTAGACATACAGAGGTTCGTGTATACGTGCAGAAGTCCTCTCTTGCACTTGGTGGTTTCAAGCCTATTGTAGGAGCTACTCTGTAGTGTATATACAGAGGGTAGGCTTCTCAGTGGAGGGCTATGAGCACTATAGTGTAAGAGAGTAGCTTGGATTCTTCTTCTTTTCTGTGAGTCAGTGTTGTTGATTAGGTTCTATCCTTTTGAGAAATTCTTTGTATTGTTCTGAGTTAGTCTGCGTATCAGTGGCCCCTTATGCTGATGGGAAGAATCTGTTGTGTTAGAGTTATTTACTTTTAGGGTGGCTTGTTAGCCCTAAGCTTGCGGCTCGTTAGCATAAAGTTTGCACTTTTGAGCATCACTCTGCCCAACCTTGTAATCACCTGATTTGAATCAAGAAGTGTACAGAAATGTTAAAGGGTGTACTTCCCTAAAGAGAACCCCCCTTGAGTAGGCAACGTACTGGAAGTGTTAATCTTTAATCTTTACTCTTGTTAAAAGCGGATACCCCATTACCTCCTCTACAGTGCACAATGCCGCATACTTCTAAACATAATAGATTTGTTGAAAGGAAGAGCATTTCTCTCATGGAAAGGCAAGGTGTATGGGTAAGAGTAATGCTTTACCACATAGCTATTGGATTGAGCTTTTTATGTATGAAACATATGTACTAAACAATTATCATACAAAAGCATTGTAATATATCACTCGATATGAGGGGCCAAATGGTTGTAAGATATTTATTTCTCATGTGTGCACTAACAGATTTACATGCTTTTCTTGACAATGACTCGGCTAGTTGCTATGACACTCATGTGTCCACCAATGGTTTTTGCTTCATGCTTGGTAGCTCGCGCATATCTTGATTGAGCAAGAAGGAGCCTTCTCTGGCCACTTCTAGTTATGAGGTTGAGTATAGGGAAGCTTTCATAGTGACTGTTGAGTATGTATGGCTTGGATGCCTTATGGCTGACTTGGGTGTTGGTGAATCTTCTGCCACCATCATGTTCATTTACAGTCAGAGTGCATTGGCAATTGTGAGGAACCGTGTGTTCCATGCTCACACTAAGCACATTGAGGTGCACTATCATTATGTCAGGGAGAGGTTCTCTGCTAGAGAGATCAATTTGGCATATGTGCGCACGTAAGAGAAGATTCTAGACCTCTTCACAAAGGCTCTACCTAGGTAGAAATTTGAAGCTTCTTGCAAAGGCTTGGGCTTACTTGCTATTCTGGATTGATTCCATACAGCTTTGCACTTCCTTATACATGAGTGCTAGCTCCTTGTTCATCGCATCACTCCGAAGGAGGGTTTGTTGATATATTTAGGTAGTGATGTGTGTGAACACATGAGGACGACGGGGCACTTTTTCCCTCTTTAGAAGGTTTTTCCCCTAGCTTGTATATATGTCTATAACCCTAAGAGGTTAGTTATAGATTTACATTATAGTGGTAATGCATACAGTATTGTGCGTTGTGCTCCAAGCTTCTTCTTTTTCCTTGTAATATTTCTGTGCTTCGTGGACCTTGAACTCCAACAGTTTCTTGAGAGGTTTTGAAAATAGGAAACCTTTGTTCCAAAGCTTCCTAGAATTCTAGAGGTTGCAAGGTTGAACTCCTTTGATACCCTTGATAAGGAACTAGATTGAATCATTTCGTCTGATATCAATAGCCCATTTCAAATCTTCATTGATCTTGACAACCATTTTCACATTGACCCAACTATTCCAAAGGGAGCAAAAAGCTAAGCTTGAGCTTCTAGGATTCACCTAGTATGGGAAGAAGCAAAGAGTGTAAAGATCAAGACCCTTCCACCTTGGAAAGCCTAGAAGCCTAAGAGTGCTCTTGTTTCAAAGAATCCACTTGGGTAAAGAGGCGTCTTCATTACTCCAGGTTTTAATTAACCATTTGGCAGGGAGTTTATTGGCCATTCCTTCAATGTCAAGAATGCACGAACCACATTGACCCTTTTGACTTATGCAAGTTTCCCTTTAATTTTGGGGACATCCCTTCTATTAGGATCTCTCTTTGAAAGAAAGTTTTTGCAAATTGTTTTTAAATTGGCAATCTTTTGGTCCTTCGGTCTCCAACACCAGAGAAAGTAAAACATCAAAGAAAGAAGAAATGTATTAACCACCATAGCTTGCCTTGCCAGGTTGATCTTCTACATACCTGTCCAGTATCTCAACATGCTATAGAGCTTAGAAAGAGCCCAGATCCATTGCTCACTCATCGAAATGTCAAATCCCATTGAAATATGTAATAGGCCTTCTTATGGAATGATTATACAATGAACATTTCATGATTCCAAGATAGTTGACGCTTTCAAGATGTTTAATACGGGTATTTCACGATTCCAAGATGCTTCAAAGCTGTGACCTTCGGATAAATGAATATATAGTCCGTCATATTACGAAGTGAATTAAGATACCTTCTTTTCTAACAGGAAGTGAATGTGGCCATCGTATGAATGAATATACACATGCTATGTCTGTAATATTCGGGAGTGAATATACTTTTATTCTAATTTTGAGCATGCTTTGCGAGAAACTTCCTTCATGGCACGTGGATTCTTTTATTTTTCAACAGGGCTTTCATCCTTGGAGGTTCTCGACCTTCAAGAATGCACATCTTTGGAGAATCTTTCCTCCCTCTCCACAACTCTCCAGAAACTGCGGTTGAACGGTTGCACCAGCCTCCGGACTGTGAACGTGAGTAGGGATCGCGATTTTTGGACTTCAATGATTCTTTTCCTGTGCCTTCTCATTGGCATTTGCTGACGACCATTTATTTGCAGGCCTCCCTACCAAACTTACAGGCACTCCATGCAGCAGAATGCACAATTTTGGAGAGGCTTCCAAGGGAAATTGGCGCCTGCATGCGAGAATTAAGTTTGAAGCGATGTGATGGACTAGAGGAATTGATTCCGACCAATCAGGCATCGTTTTTCGGAGGTGCGTCTTTCCACCTCTAGACAAAACCATTTCGTATCAAACGATTCCATACAAAGAACTCTTCACATACTTTAAGTTTAGTTCTTTCAAAACACCTTTTGGTAGAAAACTATGGAAAAAGTCACGGTTAAACCGTACATTAATTCATTATAAGAAGGATCTTTGTTTCCTTTTATTTTTCAGTTTCTATAAAAACAACTCATTTCTAATCGGCAACTCTTTTCGCTTAAACATACTTTTGATCAAAACGGTTTCGCATTCATATATAACCATTTTTTCTACTTGGAAACAAAACACTTTCGTTTACATATTTTAGTTTACGTCGACGTCCCTTGGTCTTTATTTTGAGTTCATCACTGCTTGAAAGTATTTACGTAATAGGAAGTATCTCTTGTTTTTATATTTTCTTATTTGATTTCGTCACTTGGGGCTCTAAATGCCCCTTTTATCCATTGAAGATTGTTTGAAGCTAAAAACTAATGAGAATCAACGAAGGAACTCGTGTAAAAACATCATGTCTATGCTTGTAGAGCTTTCTCTGCACTTACTAAGCTCGAATATTAACCCATATTCTTTGTGTTATGTAAAATCATCAACTACTTGCTTTGCTTTTATGGTACATTTAAATCGAGTAGCGGATCATGTGGATTGTCATGTTCACAAACTTGTAAACATCAAAGTGAGTAGCTAGAAGTGATGGAAGCTTCTAGGATTTTCAAAGTATTCAGCGTATATTGTGAGAATTTTGAGCGGGATCTGTTGAAACCAGTCATGCAACATGAAGATACGCGCCTCCTAGCATGCTTCAAAAATTAGAAATATAAACAAGGTTGAAATATAGCCCGAGAACTAGTAGCTTGAAATTAAGGTATGCAAATCAATTTTGCTGGTCGTGCTATGGTTATCAACACGTTTGTCCTTTCTTCTACCATTTATTTCTTTTCTTGTTGGAGACCAAAAGAGCAAGATCTGTCCAAGCTGGATAGCATTTGTAGAAACTTCCTTTGGGCGGGCGATCACAATAGAAGGGGGGTGCCTAAAATCAAATGGTCTATCTGCACCAGCCATAGAGATAGTGGGGGCCTTGGTATCCTGGACATTGGGTGCATGGCTAACAAACTGGTAGCCAAATGGATGATTAAGGCTTGGTGCAATGGCGAGGCCTCGTTGGCCAAGTTGATCTTCAGAAACAAGAATGAGTTGGCTCTCATGGGTTTCCCAAATTTGAAGAATCTCGACATCTTGACCTTGTTGTTTTCCACGATCCCCATCTTCCCGAAAGGCTCTAATCTTGTGTGCTCCCTATGGAAGAGTTGGAATAAAGTCAAAAGCTACACAAGAATTAGTGAAGACTATAATTGGGCTGCCAGTATCAGACAAAACCACTCGTTTTGGTTTCCGATCCATGGCCTCTTCAAACTTTTACATGTTTGATTCTTAACCAATGCCAAATACTTCTTGAAACAAGAGAAGAGTCGATCTTTATGCTTCACAAAATAAAGCATTTTCCACCTACTATAGTCATCTATAAATGAAAACTAATACCTTGACCCTGAAATTGATGTCTCTTTGCTAGGACCCCACACATCTATGTGTACAAGCTCCAAGTAATCTTTATACATGTATCTTCTTTTGTTGCACGGTTGCTTATGTGACTTGGCAAATTGGCATGCTCGAAATTTCTAGATCATGTGTTGCTTGGAAACATTTCGGAAGCCAAGCACATTCTGATCCCTACATATTTGTTTCAATGTCCTTTCACCTATATGACCTAGTATCTTATGCCATATCTCCAATTCAAATACGGTTTGGTCCTTATAATTGGAGAGAGAAATGTCACTTGTATCTTTAACTTCAAAGGTAAAAGTTCCATGACATTTCTCACCTTTTGCAATCCTCTTCAATCCTTCTTCAGGTTCCTTTAGATATTCTCGATGTCTGGTGAATCTAACTTGCAAACCCTTCTCAACAATTTGTCCAACACTAACTAGATTTTTGGTTATTGTTGGCACGTACACCACTCTAGTGAGAAGGTTCATATTACCATTAGATGCTTTAACATTTCCAATTTTCTTTATTGAGTGCCAAGTGTCATCACCTATTTCGATTCCATGCTTCCCTTTAGGCTCTTCAAGACCAGACAATAGTGCCACATTGTTAGCTACATGTTAGGAACAATGAGAATCAATATAGAATAGGTATTCATCATCTTTACCTTGCATGGTTGTCATCTTTATAAGCAATAGAGAATCCTCTTGGTCATCTGTATAATTGTTGTAGTCTCTTCTTCCTCTAAATCCTCCTTAGTAGTTGTTGTTGAAGGCTTGGTTGTAGTTGTGATGGTAGATTTTTCCTCCATATTGAACTCACCTCTAGATTTTCCATAGCCTCCGCTGTGGAGGCCTCTTCCTCTTTGATTCATTGTGTTCCAAAAGCATTTGGTTGTGGTATGATTGATTCTGAAAATGCTTCCAAATCGGGCTCACTTTCATGCACCTTTTTGAGTCACCTTTGTAGCTAAAGTTGGAGCCAATTTTCAACTTTTGAATTTGAAACTCTACCAAAAAATTTGCCTAAAGTTTAGGACTTCCTTTCTCATCTATGCGCGACCAAGAATCTAGTAATTCATCCTTCAAACTCCACGTGCATGTAAGTGCCTTTTTAACATGTGCACTTTTACAAGGAGTACAACCAAACTTTCAGAAGTGGGTATTCATATGTGACTTGATGTGTGTACATAGAAGTGAATAGCTAATTTTCCAAGTGTGTAGGCTTGGATCTATTTGCATCAGTAGTTGGAACTCCGTTTTGGATATCGAGACTTGCAATGTGGATGTAGGATCTTAGGAAGGCTTGGAAGCTTGGAAACGTGTAATGAGATGCGCAAGTCTTGAAGCTCCCCAAACTTGTGGAATCTACCATCCCAAATCCTAAGCTTCTAGGATTTTCAAAGTATTCAGCATATATTGTGAGAATTTTGAGCGGGATCTGTTGAAACCAGTCATGCAACATGAAGATAGGCGCCTCCTAGCATACTTCAGAAATTAGATATATAAATAAGGTTGAAATATAGCCCGAGAACTAGTAACTTGAAATTAAGGCATCCAAGCCTTTACGAACCTTACGACAAAGAAGTGTGCAAAACTGTGTGATTTTAAAAAAACTTGCAAAGGAGTGAAGATCCTTCCTTTTATTGAGAGGTTGTCAATACAAATGACTCACTCTTCTATAAGTTTGACCACTTTTTTCTTAAAAAATTTACTACTTCTTCCCTAAGTTTATGCATGTGCGTGCCTTCAAGCCCTTATTTTTTGTTGCTAGAAATGCAACCTTCCACAAGGGTATCATAAAGAAAACTCAGTAAAGTAGAAGCGAACTCATGGGTAAAGGCTAGCCAACATAGGCCAAACGGTCAAAGATATGCAAATTTTATTGTACACGACGAAATAGCGTAGCGAGAGTTATTCAGCTATATATGACACATAAATGTTAGAGAATAGATAGGCGGTAGAAAAGCAAACACTAATTATAGATCAGAAGTCAAAAAAGCAAGTAGAGTATTCAAAACATAACAAATTTTCATTTACACGTCAAAATTAGCTTAAAAGTAGAGGTTTTAATCTAAGGATTCATATTAACGAAACATAAAATTAAAGGTAAAAGAACTATAAAAAAGGTGCATGTAAATCATAATGGAATTTTTACCATGATTTATGAAAGTCAAATTCTTGAGTTTTTTAATAGCAAAAAATGCATCTCTAGCTACACCTATGTAAAAATCAAGCATGTGGAAAGTAAAAATATCAAGTTTACCATAGCTTGCTATTTTTAATATCTCTTGGAGCACTTGAAATCTTTTTCGTATGTATTTTTGCAATATGGAGTTAACTATTTGGAGGAATCTAGCTCTTTTGCCATATCTTGTGTCAATTCTTGTCTCTACTTTTATTTGTTTTCTCTCTAAACCAAAAGTGAAGCAACTAGCACAAGGAGGAATTGGAAAATACACACTCGCTACGCAAAACCTTTATAGCATTGAAGATGAACAGGCTCAAAATGGTACATCATCTTCATAAAGTGGTGGGGGAGGGAGTACTCATGTAGGAGGGGCAACGATTCCTACAATTCCAAGAGGGGCTACCACCTCAATTCTAGTTCAAGGATGAGATGCAACAAATTTATCTAGAAATGGAAAATTTTTTTTCCACCATAGGTTTGAGTTTAAGCAATGAATGTACTCATTGCCTTGTAGGTATCAAGACAATAGAGGGATACATGGATAAAGTTTGAGGAAGTACATGCAATAGTAGTACTTTCGAAGATTCTTTCTTCTTTGTACAACATGATTCTCACTTTTGCAAAACAAAACAAACCCAAATGTTGATAGAGTAATGGAAACCATACAAAAGTAGGAGAAAACACTAAAGATAGATGATAGCAAAAACATACCATTTGTAGCAAACTCAAAGAAATTCAAGAAGTGTAAAAATATAGTAGGTCAAATCACAAACAATCATAGTGTTGTTCAATCATTCCTTACATAATTTATGATGGAAAAATGCATAAGGAAAAATTCTATTGCAAAAACAAAGAACTAGGAAACATAGGAGAAGAAATATCACAAGTTGACATGGATGGAGGGGTTGAAAAAATCACATCCATAGAGTTTGCATGCTAACCCATATCATCATGTGTGTGTGTGTGTGTGTGTTTGAAAAGTGTAGATGAGAGCATATAATTTTTAATTCATAGGTGCGGCCAACATTGATAGTTGAAAGAGTATGTTGAAGTCACCATTGTATATCTACTCCCTATCATCCTATAGTTTCCTCTATCCTTCCAAGTAGACCTTGGTTGCAAACAGCAGGGATGCGTGCTTTTTTCTTTGTGATGTGAGTTTGGAGAGAGCTACGCATGTTCAAGGCCGTTGTGTGTGATAGTGGATACGTAGCGTGATAGTTAAAATATTAGAGATACATACGTAAGAATTGAAAAACTACCCACTTGGCATATTCCCTTTGTGTCACATTAGGAGCAGATTGTTGGCAATGCAACTTTCCTCAAGGGTTGCAGAGAAAAATTCAGAAAAAGTACAAGTCAACTAATAACTAAATAATGAATCACTAATAGAATACATATAACCTTCCACAGGGGTACGAGAGAAAAATGAAACATTGCATAAGTCAACTCATGGTCAAAGGATGGTCAATATAGAGTAAAATGATAAAGAAAGTGGATTTTTTTATTGAAACTTTTGAAGAGCTCAGAGAAGACTATCCAACCATATCTAAAACATAAATATTGGATAACAAATAGATGCTCAAGAATCAAACCCTAATTGTAGGCCAAAGGTCAAAAGTAATAAAAACATAAAATTCTGATTATAACATATTTTAATAAAAGGATCTATACTATGCCATGTGGAAACAGAAAAATTAGAAAAATATAGAAAAGGGTCCCCATAAATTATATTGGAAGTTTCATCATGATTTAGGAAATTGAGATTTTTTTAGTTGTTTTAGACTAGAATGT
>CM035420.1:6599370-6699370 GCA_020310875.1 Ceratopteris richardii
GCTAGATAACAACAAGATCGAAAGCAAGTGAACTTCCCATTTAGGGGATGAAAAAATCGTCAATCTTCTCTATATCTCTCTCCTAATCATGCATCTCCCTCTATTGTGAGATGAAAAATCATTGATCACCTTATGTATCTTAAATCTCCCTCCATTTTCGGACAGTTACCATTGTTGTGCCTTTGGGTCCTCCTACCTCTGCTTTCTAGAATATGGGAGATTCCAAGCGCAATATGTGCATTCACTGTACTATTGTTTGGATTTCTCTAATTCAAGCTCGGGAGACTAGGTCCTGATAGAACTTCCTCTTTTTGAAGGAAGAAAAGTATCCTGAGAGAGTTGGTATGGGTTCCAATATCATGTGAGGGACTATTACGGATTCAGATATGGTTATTATTCACTCCTCGTTTCACTGAAAGTGGAAAGTCTAAGTGGCCCTATTTTTTATTACATAGCCTTCCGATTTTTGAAATCTCACTTGATGTTTACACATTTGGGATGTGGCATTCGTATGGAATGATTATACAGTGTTTGATATAAGGAAATGAATACCTCATAATCCCATGATATTTGAGGATTTGAAGATGTTTAATATGGGTACTTCACGATTCCAAGAGGATTCTAAGTTGTGGCCTTCGGATGAACGCATATGTAGTCTCTCATATTAGGAAGTAAATTAAGATACAATCGTTAATATCAGGAAGTGAACGTGGCCATCATATGAATGAATCTCGACGTGTGTGTCTTCAATATTCGGAGGTGAATCTACCTTGATTTTTATTTTGAGCTTGCTTTGCATTTGTGAACAGAACTTTCGTCCTTGGAGATTCTCGACCTTCGAGGATGCACATCTTTGGAGACTCTTTCCGTCCTCCCCACAACTCTCCAGAAACTGTGGTTGAACGGTTGCAGCAGCCTCGGGATTGTGAAGGTGAGTAGCGATCGAAGCTTTTGGACATTCTCATTCCCATTTGCTGACGAGACGTTATTTGCAGGCCTCGCTACCAAACTTACGCCTACTCGATGCAGAAAAATGCACAAACTTGAACTGGCTTTCAATGGAACTTGGCGCCTGCATGCGAGAACTACATTTGGAGGGATGTGATGGACTGAAGGAATTCGTTGAGACCAGTCAGGCATCTTTTTTCGAAGGTAGTTCTTCTAAAAGCATTTTTAATAGAATATAGGAAAACCAGTACAACGAATAATCATAATAAGAAAATTGCTTTTTTTTTTTTACGTTTCTATGAAAACATCGCATTTCTTACCAGATATTCTCCCTGTAGACAAAACCATTTTGTTTACGTATTTTATTTTATGGTTACGTCTTTTAATCTTGATTTTTTGGTTCGAAAAGTCTAAGATATTTCACAGAAATTTCCGTTGGATACACATTCGGTACCATACACCTCGCATACTAGTATTCAAATAATAATACGCATCTTGTGTTTCGATGTTTGATTATTAGATTGGTTCGATTCGGAAACGTTTGAAGCCTCTTTGTTTTATCCATTGAAGATTCTATGAAGCTGAACACTAACGACAATCAACGAAGGAACTCAAGCATCCTTGTGGAGCTCTATGTGGAGTTACTAACACAAACGATTAACACAAAATCTTTGTATTACGTAAAATAATCAGCTAGTTCCTTTGGTTTTATGGTCCATTGAAAGTTGGAACATGATCGGATGGATTGTTACGTTTACAATTTTGTAAACATTACAATGAGCAGCTAGAAGCGATGGACCTTCACACAATGGTCAAAATATTAAACATGTTGTCAAAAGTTTCGGAAAATATGGTTCCAAACAATTACAAAACATAGAAATAGATATTTTTCTAGCAGAATTTAGAAACAAAAATGGTCACAGATCTGGGATACAAGCAAAGAAATAGTAACTTTGAAATTAGGGTATCAAATTGATTTACAATAGATAAAAACGGGTCAAGTAGTGGTGAATTTTGGTATAAATGAAACATACCCAAAATCATAGAGTGCCTCCAAGTTAGAACACTCAAAATGTTCGAATAGACATTGAGATATCGCACAATAAACAAAAATTTGTCATTGGCGACATAGATATTGATAATAGGTTTCCAAAAAATACATACTTTTGACACCTTATTGATTGCTTTTTGTATAAAACCTACTCAAATATACAAGAACATGGCAAATATAAATGAATTTCGATGCCTCAACAAAGAAAACCATTGTTTTATTTAGAGGGTATTAACACAAGCGATTAGCTCTTCTAAAAATAGAGACTAGTATTTTGTTCCTTCTAACCACATATTCTCTAACTTGATGCATATGTGTGACTTGTGAACCTTATTTATAACTTTTAGAAATGTAACCTTCCAGAAGGGTAAAAAAGAAAAAAATAGGAAAGTATAGGTCAATGCATGGTCAAAACGTCGGTTGTCATAGATCAGAATGTTCAAGAATTTGTAGAATATCTGAATATTGTAGATTATGAAAGATCCCAAAGAGATCTATCTAACCATGTGTAGAGGAGGTACTGGGGTAGCCACTTCCAACAATATCAAATTGTATACATTTCCACTACTCCGTCTACTCAAGGGGGGTTCTCCTTAGGGAAGTATACCTTGTGACATTCCTGTGTGCAGGTACCTTCACTGATAACAGAGAAACCAATACAAGCGGAAACGTATAGTTGCAGAGAAAGGATCAGTGACAAGTGCTCTTGAGAGAGGAAATCACTTCGTAACTTTGAAAATGATTACAGAGAGCTAAAATAATACAAAAGGATGTAATAGTGGGCTAGCATGCCATTCCAAAACTAACTAGCAACAGTACAAGAGTGAGACCAACAAAGTGAATACAATAAAGACGATGACTTGATCCTGAAGAAATTCACCGATGCATGCCAACGACTAGATCCAAGCCACTCAATCACCCTGTAATGGTAATCACCAACTCCACTGGAGGCCCACACTCTGTATAATCATCACAGAGTGACCTCCCACAGTGTGCCTGTAGCAACAGGGTGCAGAGATTAGACCAAAAAAAATAGCCTCAACTAGCATCAACAAATGATGATAGTGATGATACGCAATAGTCCACACGATTCAGATTACACACAAATGAGTGCCAAACATCTGTTTATATAGACTCCAGAGTGGCCAAGGGTGGCCGTGGCAAATTCCAGGCTTAAGTGCCGCACGCGCCAAAGTGGTGGTCAAGAGGTGGAGGAGAGGGCTAATTTTGGCTCTGGTAGCCAACTTCAATAAGGCCCCCAATTTTAGCTTCTGACACCGCCAAAGCCAAGTGGCAATATTCCCTGCATTATTTTTCACTCTGACATATTACTGATAATATATATTCCACCTCATGGTGGAGCCCATCATAAGTCGGTAGCCGCCCGCCAAGGATGTCTTCACCTAGTCGCCCAATGATGAGGAGTTAGCCAAAAGTGGTTGGTGGCCTCGCCTTCTTTTTGCTAGGATTGGTAGTCGCCTAGATTTGAGAAGCCCGAAAGTTGGTGGTCGCCCATGTGCATGTAGAAGGCGAGCGATCGCCTTTGGAGAGGGTTGGGAGAAAAGAGGTGGTCGCCCTTGTGTTGCCAAGAATAAGTTGGTCGCCTTAGTAGCATGATGGTGGTCACCCTGGGCGAGGGTCGCCCCAATAGGTAAGGGAGGAAGGGATGAGCTGGTCGCCCTGGGCGAGGGTCGCCCCAATATGGAGGAAGGGGAGGAGGGAGGTGGTCGCCCTGAGCGAGGGTCGCCCCATGAGGAGAGCTGGAAGGGATGAGGGTCGCCCAAATGCAAGGGGTGACTAGGAGGAGGCTCGCCCACGTGGGATGTAGGTTCAAGAGGAGGAGGGTCGCCCAAGATGGAATTGGAAGGGGGGTAAGCCAATTGGATGGCTATGAGGTATAATTTCTCTTAGTTGGACATGAGGAGGTAAGGGTGGGGGGTCGCCTTTGTTTGGATATTGAGGTTGACATGGAGGGGAAACATTCATTGGTTGAAAAGGAAGAGGGTCACCTAGTGTGAGAAGGAAGAGGGTCGCCAGGGTGGGCTTTGGTAGAGAATCGCCCAAGTAGAGGAAAGTCGCCCAAGTAGAGGAAAGTCACCCAAGTAGAGGGTCGCCCAAGTAGATGAAAGTCGCCCAAGTAGATGAAAGTCGCCCAAGTAGATGGTCGCCCAAGTAGAGGAAAGTTGCCCAAGTAGAGGGTCGCCCAGGGTGAGGGTCGCCTAGGAGGTGGGTCGCCCAGGAGGTGGGTCGCCCAAGAGGTGGGTCGCCCAGGAGGTGGGTCACCCAGGAGGTGGGTCGCCCAGGAGGTGGGTCGCCCAGGAGGTGGGTGCCTTGGAGAAGGGTCGCCTTGGGTGAGGGTCGCCTAAGGCGGCCAAAGAACCCTCCCCAAGGTTTCAAAGTTCACTTTTGAAAATATCCAGAATCCAAGTGGTCCCTAGCAAAGGAACAAAACATCTTCCACCTGCTCTACATACCCCCACATCAAGACTTTGCACCGTCCCGGTGCAACAACTCCTTTATTTACTTATTCCTTCAAAATGAACTGCAGAAAATGAAAAGAACTATGGTATGTACAATGAGTGAATTCCATCTGCTTGCATTAATTCAAATAATTCTTCACCCTGGAGATGTTGATCAGGGGCATCCTTTCACCCTGCAAGTTCTCTAAATCAACTGCTCCTTGTGGTAATACCTTTATCACCTTGTAGGGCCCTATCCATTTAGGTGCCAATTTGGTGGATGCTGGCGGGATCTGATGCACCAAGACCAAAGATCCTTCCTGTACCTCATTAGTCCTTAGATACCTGTCATGCAACCTTTTGCGTTCCTCTTGCTTTACCTGCAGTTTCCTCATGGCTGCTTCCCTATATTCTTCCAATGCCACAAGTCTTCTAATGGGAGGCTCAATTCCAATGGTTCTGGCTCCAATTTCCTTCCTGATAATAAATTCGAATGGTGCCAAGGCCTCTTTACCATATACTAAGCGGAATGGACTCTCGCCAGTGGTTCCCCTTCTAGTAGTTCGGAAAGCCCAAATTGCACCGATTAATGCTTGTGGCCAAGAGCTTTGATGATCAAAGGATAATTTGTGTAAGATCCCAATCAAAATTTTGTTAGAGATTTCCGCTTGGCCATTTGCCCTTGGATAGTAAGCACATGACTTTTTGTGAAAGATTGTATACCTATCAAAGACGAATTGGAGCAACTGATTTACAAAGTGAGTGCCTCTATCACTAGTGATTTCAAGTGGGCAACCGAATCTTGAGAAAATACGTTTAAACAAAAACTTAGCCACTGTCAAGGTCGTGCAATCTGTAGTGGCTTTAGCTTCTATCCACTTAGTTGCATAACATGTGGCCATCGTAATATATTTCTTACTCCTAGGTTGACCAATTGGATTGATCGGACCAATAAAATCAAGACCCCAACGTTCAAAAGGTAGCCATCCTGTGGAGACGACTAATGGTTGAAAATTCAATTTGGTTGGCCTAGGAGCACATCTCTGGCAGATGTCGCACTCCTTAGCAAATTTGATTGCATCTTTGTATATCTGAGGCCACCATAGTCCCTTGTGGATAATTTTGTGAGCCAAATCCTCTCCCTTCATATGCCCTTCGTTGTGTGCTGCTTCAAGCAAAAAGTTTACTTCTTCTGGAAAAACACATTTTCTCAAGATACCATCGTGACAATACTTATATAAATTTTCCTCTATGAGTGAGTAAGATTTGGATTTAAGGAGTAATTTCCTCTTTTCTAATGGTGTTAGATGTTTGGGGAATTTTCCAACTGAGAGGAACTGAAGAATTCCATCATACCAATCAGTTTGCATTGCAACCAGAAAAAGAGTACTATCCACCAGTTCATCATTAATACCTGTTGCCTTTTCACTCAGAGCAGTCCTTGATACCTGATCCGCCATATAGCACTCTTTCCCTGGCTTAATATGAATATCAAAATCAAATTCCTGAAATAGCAATAACCATCGCCAAATCCTTCCAGCTACTCTTGGCTTGTTAATCAAGTACTTCAAAGGTTCATGATCAGATATGACAATAAAATGCACACCCAGGAGGTAATGCCGAAATTTTTGAAGAGCGAATACGATAGCCAAACCTTCCCTTTCAGTAGTGTTGTAGTTCCTTTCTGCTTTGGTAAGCAATCTGCCAGCATAGGCGATAGGTTGGTCTACCTTATGTGATGATGGTTGAGCTAAGACTGCTCCAACTGCATGAAGGCTGGCATCTGTATGCACATGGAACTCTAATGACCAATTAGGAACAGTTAAAAGTGGAGCAGTACATAGCCTCAATTTTAGTTCGCAAAATGCTTTCTCAGCTTCAGGACTCCATGAGAAAGGAACCTTCTTACTTGTAAGTCTGGACAAGGGCTTAGCTATTTCTGAATACATTCTGATAAATCGTCTATGGTATCTTGCATGGCCTAAAAAGCTTTGTACTTCCTTTGGAGTTCGTGGAATCGGCATGGAGAGGATAGCAGTAATCTTTGCTGGATCAACAGTTATTCCTTCAGCCGATACTATGTGACCAAGGAGAGTGCCTTTAGTGACTAAAAAATGACATTTAGCAGGATTTAACTTCAAACCTGTTTTGAGACACTGCTCAAAGATTTCCTTCAAGTTTTCCAAGTGATCATGGAAATCTTGAACTATTGCTCTCCTATCCGTGCCTGAAAACACTGAAAAATCATCCATAAAAATGCGCAGAAAGGTGGTTAACCATTTCCCTAGTATCAGATACATTGCTCTATTAAAGGAAGCTGGTGCATTTTTCAAGCCAAAAGCCATGCGGGTATAAACATAAGTGCCCCATGGAGTAACAAAGGCCGTTTTGTCTCTATCTTCAGGATGAATCACTATCTGGTTGTAGCCACTGAAACCATCAAGAAAACTATATAGAGTGTGTCCAGCTACTTCTTCAAGCACCTGCTCTGTGAATGGTTGAGGAAAGCCATCTTGAACAGTCACCTTATTTAAAGCACGAAAATCAACGCATACTCTTATTTTGCCACTATTTTTCTTTGGTACAATGACCATGGAAGAAAGCCATCTTGAATGTTCTACTGGAACAATAATACCTGCCTCTTCCAGTTTTGTTATTTCTAGCTTTACTGCCTCTGCGTACTTTGGATTGAGACGATAAGGCCTGCTTCTTGCAGGTGAACCTCCTTCAACTAAAGGTATTCGATGTAATCCAAGCTCCTCTGGTATCCCTGTTAGGTCTTTGTAGGACCATGCGAAGACATTTTTATAGGAAAAAAGTAGAGAAGTTACCTTCTGTAGTAAGGAGGGATAATGCCATAACCAAGAGGCCAAGTGAACTATTTGAGGGCTCTCTTCATCTCCAAGATTTACTTCTTGAACAAAATTTTCAGAGTTGGACTCACTTGAAAATTCATCCCCACTGTATGCAGGAGCGGAGTTCAATTTATGATCCACAATCTGTTCCTTGATCCATCCTAAAGGTATATTTGAAAATGGGAGTTCTTGAAGGTCAAAATTAGCCTCCTCAAATGCAGGCACAACTTTGTCACTTTCTGGTCTTGCAAGCATAAAATCATCCAATTTTTCATGTTTACCTGTCTTTTCCTTACATATCATTGTAGTGGCACCTATTGTCAAATTTTGACTATCTGAGTCTATTGGCCCAATAAGTGGTTCCGGTCCTTCGGGAGGTGCCTGCAAAAGATAAGCTCGACTACCTTGCTTCAGAGAAGTAGTGAGTTCCAGAGGGAGGATTGGCCCATTTTCGCCACTATTGGCTAAGTGCACAACTTGGGCCTCCTGTCGCCCACTTGGGCCACCTCCAGCTAGGTGCCCATCTTGGGCCTCATGTCGCCCACTTGGGCCACCACCAGCTAGGTGCCCATCTTGGGCTTCCTGGTGCCCCATATGAGTGAGGTGCCTGATTTGGGCCTCATGGTGCCAAATTTTTGCCGCTTCCTCTAGTTTCTTGTGATCACATATCTTACTCTTTTCCATATTGTTCAAGTGAAAAACATCAATTTTTTCCTCTTTCTGGCCTCCTTGTGCTGCTTCTATAAAATCCTCATTTACTTCACATATCTCCACTGTGCAGCATTCTGCACTCCCCATCATCCAATTTAATAGGGTATCATCTTCAGAAGGCATTACCTGGATCTCCATTGTATACCCAGTACCCTTGTTCATGTCTGATCCATCTTCCAAATGTATCTGTAATTGATTGTTAGTACATGTGGAAATCCATAACTTGTTCTTTCCCCAATCCTGTAGAGCCTTTGCTTGCCTTAACCAAGGCCTTCCCAAGAGTAGAGGATATGAGGTCTCCTGTGGCAGGGAAATAACAACAAAGTCTAGAACAAAGTGACAACCCTGCACTATCATAAGTACCTTTTCAACAATGCCAAGTGGTGCAACCCAACGTTGATCTGCTAATGTAACTGTGAAGGGTGCTGCCTTCGTGGGATTCAATTTTAGTTTCTTCATGGTGAAATCTGGCATCAAATTGATGCCGGAACCTCCATCTATGATAACACCTGTGAGAGCTTCATCCTTTATAAAAACAGATAATCTTGAGCTCTGATAATCAGCCAGGGGTGCAGGGGGAAAGTCAACCATAAAACCATCTATGCTAGGAGGTGGGCACAAGCATGTAGAGTGTATAATCTTCAACAAATCACTTCTTACTTTTGAATCCATCTTTATGAGTTGGTACAGACTAATTTTATGATGAATACCTCTCAGGATTTCCTCAACATTCACCTCTTGTGTGTCTTCGTGAGGACTTGTTGGTTGATCTTTTAGCAAAGTAGTCACCCTCTCATAAGCTCCTTCAATGTCTGCTTGGTCCTTCCATCCCACCTTCTTTTCCTCATCTCTATCTTTGAGTCCTTGTTGTTCCTCCCTATAGGCTACTGCCGCTTGCCTGGCTCTAGTCATCATTGGCATTGACGAAGATGAAACAGCATAAGACTGAGCGGTCATACCTTCTACTTGTGGGGAGACTGCAATCATGTGAATTGGAGGAGGGCGGCTTCTTGGGCAATCCCTGGTATAGTGATCCTTAGCATCTGGACAATGCTGACAGGGAGGTGCACCTTTTGGTAAGGAGCACTTGTTCTGTATATGGCCATACTCACCACAACGATAACACATTAGTGGCCTATTATATCTAGGCCGAGTTGGACGGGTCTCTTCTCTATTAGGTGCATTCGGAGTACTAGCATAATACGAATCCAAAGCTTGATGGTTACCTCGTTGTTGTGCTCCCTTGAGGCAGTAGCAGTCTCTAGCTTCATGACCATCTTTGCCACAGAATTGACAACTGACCTTGTTAGGACAATTAACATTGGAATGTCCATTATTGCTACATATTGTACACCAAACCTGTCTTCGTATGTCCTGTGTGGTTCGCAAATCTTCGAGCTCATGACGAAGTTGAGCTACTTCATCAACAGTGTGGGGCAGGAGCGGCGGCACGACCTTCTCTTCTTGGCGACTTTGCTGCATTCTTAAGGCTTCCAACTCCTTCCTGAGTTGCCCGATAGGATCCAAGTCTGATGCATAATTTGGTTGGGCCTCCCCTTCAAAATGTAATCTAGCCTCCTCAATGCGCGATGCAGTTGCAACAAAATCATCAAGTGTTGCATCCAATCTAAGAGATTCACGAAGCTTCTGCTGAGATGACTTGGGCAGAGCTTTCTCTATCCATTTTTTTACCAAGAAATCACCTGGAGCATGTGGCAGACGTGAAACAAGTGCTTTTGTTCTAGTGTGAAGTTCATGAAAGGATTCACCTGATCTCAATTTTAGGTCCTCTAGCTAATCTAGAGCTCTTTCAGAGGAGTTGCTTGGTCGGAATGTCTGTGAGAATGCCATCTTCAGTGCCTCCCATGTAGTGAAGTGTCCGTCTGCATATTGACTATACCATTTGTCTGCAAGGCCTTCCAATGTAGATGGGAAGAGTACCAACATTGCATCCTCTCGGTTCTGCAATCCTCGTCCACGGCATAATGAGACGAATCTCCTCACGTGGTCATCCGCATCCTCGTAAGCCAATCCCTTAAATGTAGGGAACTTGATGTTCAACCTAGAGAGTAAATGAGAAAGTTCCTCCATTGGCACTGGTGCTTCTTCTGAAGTATCAGAGGAAAAATCTAATGTCCTCCTCAACTTCTCTTTTGAAAGCGGGGTTGGAGCCAAATCGATGGAAAAATTTAAGGGTGGAGGGGTACTAGCCGAAGGTAGAGCTGACTTCTTGAGGCTCTTTTGTACACGAAGGGGCTCTCTGTCTACTCGAGTGTGGGTCATGTACCCACTCACAGAATGCAAAAAATCAAGAAATTAATGCAACAACAACTATATAGTGCACACTAAATACCTCACACAAAAATGCAAGTGTCCCACCGTGCGTGCCAAACTGTAGAGGAGGTACTGGGGTAGCCACTTCCAACAATATCAAATTGTATACATTTCCACTACTCCGTCTACTCAAGGGGGGTTCTCCTTAGGGAAGTATACCCTGTGACATTCCTGTGTGCAGGTACCTTCACTGATAACAGAGAAACCAATAGAAGCGGAAACGTATAGTTGCAGAGAAAGGATCAATGACAAGTGCTCTTGAGAGAGGAAATCACTTCGTAACTTTGAAAATGATTACAGAGAGCTAAAATAATACAAAAGGATGTAACAGTGGGCTAGCATGCCATTCCAAAACTAACTAGCAACAGTACAAGAGTGAGACCAACAAAGTGAATACAATAAAGACGATGACTTGATCCTAAAGAAATTCACCGATGCATGCCAACGACTAGATCCAAGCCACTCAATCACCCTGTAATGCTAATCACCAACTCCACTGGAGGCCCACGCTCTGTATAGTCATCACAGAGTGACCTCCCACAGTGTGCCTGTAGCAACAGGGTGCAGAGAGTAGACCAAAAAAAATAGCCTCAACTAGCATCAACAAATGATGATAGTGATGATACGCAATAGTCCACACGATTCAGATTACACACAAATGAGTGCCAAACATCTGTTTATATAGACTCCAGAGTGGCCAAGGGTTGCCGTGCCAAATTCCAGGCTTAAGTGCCCCACGTGCCAAAGTGGTGGTCAAGAGGTGGAGGAGAGGGCTAATTTTGGCTCTGGTAGCCAACTTCAATAAGGCCCCCAATTTTAGCTTCTGACACCGGCAAAGCCAAGTGGCAATATTCCCTGCATTATTTTTCACTCTGACATATTACTCATAATATGTATTCCACCTCATGGTGGAGCCCATCATAAGTCCGTAGCTGCCCGCCAAGGATGTCTTCACCTAGTCGCCCAATGAGGAGTTAGCCAAAAGTGGTTGGTGGCCTCGCCTTCTTTTCGCTAGGATTGGTAGTCGCCTAGATTTGAGAAGCCCGAAAGTTGGTGGTCGCCCATGTGCATGTAGAAGGCGAGCGATCGCCTTTGGAGAGGATTGGGAGAAAAGAGGTGGTCGCCCTCCTTGTGTTGCCAAGAATAAGTTGGTCGCCTTAGTAGCATGATGGTGGTCGCCCTGGGCGAGGGTTGCCCCAATAGGAAGGGAGGAAGGGATGAGCTGGTCGCCCTGGGCGAGGGTCGCCCCAATATGGAGGAAGGGGAGGAGGGAGGTGGTCGCCCTGGGTGAGGGTCGCCCCATGAGGAGAGCTGGAAGGGATGAGGGTCGCCCAAATGCAAGGGGTGACTAGGAGGAGGCTCGCCCACTTGGGATGTGGGTTCAAGAGGAGGAGGGTCGCCCAAGATGGAATTGGAAGGGGGGTAAGCCAATTGGATGGCTATGAGGTATAATTTCTCTTAGTTGGACATGAGGAGGTAAGGGTGGGGGGTCGCCTTTGTTTGGATATTGAGGTTGACATGGAGGGGAAACATTCATTGGTTGAAAAGGAAGAGGGTCCCCTGGTGTGAGAAGGAAGAGGGTCGCCAGGGTGGGCTTTGGTAGAGAGTCACCCAAGTAGAGGAAAGTCGCCCAAGTAGAGGGTCGCCCAAGTAGAGGGTCGCCCAAGTAGAGGAAAGTCGCCCAAGTAGAGGGTCGCCCAAGTAGAGGAAAGTCGCCCAAGTAGATGAAAGTCGCCCAAGTAGATGGTCGCCCAAGTAGAGGAAAGTTGCCCAAGTAGAGGGTCGCCCAGGGTGAGGGTCGCCCAGGAGGTGGGTCGCCCAGGAGGTGGGTCGCCCTGGAGGTGGGTCACCCAGGAGGTGGGTCGCCCAAGAGGTGGGTCGCCCAGGAGGTGGGTCGCCCAGGAGGTGGGTCGCCCAGGAGGTGGGTCACCCAGGAGGTGGGTCGCCCAGGAGGTGGGTCGCCCAGGAGGTGGGTCGCCCCGGAGGTGGGTCGCCCAGGAGGTGGGTGCCTTGGAGAAGGGTCGCCTTGGGTGAGGGTCGCCTAAGGCGGCCAAAGAACCCTCCCCAAGGTTTCAAAGTTCACTTTTGAAAATATCCAGAATCCAAGTGGTCCCTAGCAAAGCAACAAAACATCTTCCACCTGCTCTACACCATGTATAAGACAAAAATACTCGGCAAGAGATAGATGGTCATAAAGAAAACCCTAACTATAGGTAAAAATGTGAAAATTAATAGAATTTTAATTGACACTTATCAAAATCTAGTTAAAACCAGGGAATCAATTATAATTGACAATTAGCATATGAGACGTTTTCTTGACCGTGCACTACAGAGTTAACTTGAGAACATATTTTATTTGAGTTATAATATAGTGGAGATATAGCATCGATCTCCATATTAGTTGTAGATTACTTCAATGGACATGAGCTCCACACATGGGAAACACATCTTAAGTATTACACACTTTGATCATAATGATGTAGGTTGATTCTCCCAACTATGATATTTTAAAATCAAATCTAAGCTTTTTGATCTTAGTTCTTAGTTATTTCACCTTCATCATTTCCTCTCTCTATGGAATCATCCACATAAACTAGAGATAAACAATCAATGATCCTTTAACTTTATCATACAAAGAGGAATATGCATTTAAATATTTGGACTATGATCATCAGGGAACTTTTGGAATCTAAAATTGCAGGTCCTTGGACTTGTGGAAGATCCTATAAACCTTTAAAGGGTTTACATAGATGTGTAGGCTTCAACGAATCTTGATAAACAATTGCTTGCTCCATGTACACATCTTCTTATAAATCACCATTGAGAAATGCATTTCTCATGTTCAATTGATAAAGATCCCCTACCTTCCTTGTAGCAACACTTATTGATGTCCTTACTGTTACTATCTTTCCAACATGAGAAAATCTATTATAATCAATGTCATAATTTTATGCATAATATTTGAAGATTTACCTTTCTTTCTATCTGCTTGTTGAACCATCGTAGCAAATTTCTTGTTTCGAGAGGTGCTTCGAATGTCCGAAACCCTTGTTCCAGAGCATGTTAGCATTTTTGAGGTCCCATGAAGCCACACCCTTCATGCCCATGATCGGAAACTAGATTGAGTCATTTTGTCTAATATCGGCCACCAATTTCCAATCTACTCTCCTTTTGATATATTATTTGAACTTTTTCCAACTCTTCCATAGGGCATGCACAAGATTTGATCATTTAGTGGAAATTGAAATTTGGGAGAATAAAAGGGTAAGGTGGCCAATGTCCTAGGGAGGCCTAGTAGCGTGATCACATTTTTGTTTCTAAAAATGAGTCTGTCCCAAGAAGTGTGATAGCTACACCAAGCCATGATGATCTGTTTTGCCATCAACTTGTTAGCCATGCCTTCAATATCCATAATGCCCAGACCCCCACAATCCTTTTGGCTGATGTAGGTTGTCTATTTAATTTTGGGAACACCGCTTCCACTGTTGTCCCCCATCCAAAGAACGTTTCTGCAGATTCTTTCAAATTTGCTAAGTTCTTGATCCTTCATTCTTTAGTAAGAGAGCAAGTAAATGGTGAAGGAGATGAGGAACATATTAGTAACCATCGCACGCCCGCCGAGATTGATTTGTATGCCCTCCCAATATGGTAACTTGTTTTCTAATTTGGAAAGGACCAAGTTCCATCATTGCTCTATTGAGACACCAAAGCCCATCGACATACTAAGTAGGGGAAAGACTAGACTTCTCGAGATAATTTGGCAACCATGATCAACTAGGAGTTGGGATGGTGTTCCGATGATGGCTCTCAAAGTAGTTTTTGAGTGGTTTATTTTCGAACTAGATACCATACAAAATGTGTCAAGCCACCCCCACAAGGTTTCAATGCTGGTCAAATCATTATGAACAAATGCATTCATGTCGTCTGCAAATAGCCTTATGATCATCTAGCTTTGGTTGAGGAGTAGAGAGAAACCTTTCATCTGGCCCATTTCCATGTGATGTTGCACAAGAGGGTTGAGCCCCTCCATGGAAATAACAAAAAGCAGAGGGTTCAATGGGCACCCTCGGCTAATAGAGCATTTTAATCTAATAGCCTTTGATAACTGATCCTTCATATTTATTTGGTTTGATGTGTTCTCCAGAAATTTAGTAATCATTCTAGTGAATTTTCGACTACAATGGAAGTCTTCAAGAGATTGGAGAACAAAGCCCCATCCTAGCCTGTCATCGGCTTTCACAAAGTCAATTCTAAGGATAATAACATCGTGCTCAAACTCCTCAGCAAATGCAAGACCTTCCCAAATATCAATAATAGCTTCCAATATTGATCTACCCTTGATGCGTCCTTTTTGCTCCTTATAGAGCCACCTCTTCTAGTGGTAAGAAATAACTTTTGCAAGAATCTTGTACCTAGTTTGAAGCATCATGATTGGGTTCTAGTTTTCAATCCTATTCTTGTTATTGTTTTTATGGATAAGCTTGATGAGACCATTCTTAAGGCAATTAATTTTGCAAGAATCTTATACCCGGTGTTCGGGGAGCAATAGATTGTGCTCTCTGACTACAGTAGACAAGATTTCAGAAATACACTTCCGGTTACAATAACTCCCACGTAAGGAAAACAATACAAGGATACGTGATTGATACAAGATGTCCCACAATCCACGACTGATAAAGTATGGAAAAATGGACTAGAGATGATACAGGAGATCCCACAACCCGGGATCATAAGTATGGAACAAGATCTCTGGATTTCAAGAACTCCCTTCTGGGAGATGAACTAGATACAAGAAAGAACTTGATAGGATCTCGTACTATGAGATTACAAGAGGACTAGACTAGATGTCTAGGATACAAGACTAGATAGGACTGGAACAAGGAACAAGACAAGAAGAAGAACTAGAACTTGGAGAGTACTTACTTAGCGGTCGTGACTCCTTGAGCTCCCAAGACTGGTATTGGCGAGACTGATTATGAATGTGGGCAACCCCTCCTTATATAGGTTTTCCAAGGGTGGTTCTAGGGCAGTTATGAATTGATGATGTCATCAATTCGAAGCATGGTCTCTAGATGTCAGAATCAATCAAGAAGAGAGTTGATCTTAGGGTTTTGGCATGTTCCAGACGCATTGGAAGCATTAGTTAGCTCAAATTTTGCACCAATCATGAGATAGAGGATTCACATGGAATCTGAGATTCAAGATGGTTTCCTTTGTCCATGACACCCAGTTTGAAGCATCATTGGCTTCTAGTTTTCAATCTTGTTCTTGTTATCATTTTTATGGATTAACTTGATGACACCATTGTTTGGGCATTCGAGAAGCCCACCAAGAGCCAATGCCTCTTGCAAAACCAAGCCCAATGGACTTGCGAGCATCTCTCTAATGCATTTGAAAAATGCATTAGTGAGGTTGTCATGTCTTGTGCTTTTCCCATTGGGGAGCATATGGATACCTTCAAGCATCTCATTATCTGAAATGGGTGCATTAAGTAGGGATTTCAAATTATGCGGTATTCTCAAGGGAGAGACTCTATAGATGGTTTCCATGCAATCCCGCCTATGGGGAGAAAGGGATGTCAAAATCCCAGCACTATTTTCTTCTTTTGTTTTGCATTTGACCCCATTACAACCTATCAAGGATGGAATAGAGTCTCTAGTTTGGTTCACCTTGAGGATTCCACACATCTCTTTAGTTGGTTTCTTGAACTTACCCGCCCACCAATCTTTAAAGTATATTTACAATTTTTTCCTTTCATTTCTTTCTCGTATCTCAATGTGCCTTTGATTTTCTGTAGTCCCATCTGGTATTGGTAGTTCCCTTTCTTCCCTTCCTCCTCAAGATGCCAAAGCCTTTGATAGAGCTTCTATCTCTGCCTTCGCGGTGTTGGGATAGATGGATGGACACTCCAAGAAATGAGTAGGTATTGCCAAATCCTGCTTAGTACCGGTCCTTGTAACTTCCGAGTTGATATGTGGGCCCTCTTATCTTTCCAATGACACTATATAAGTGCCTATGTACTTTAGAAATGATGTAAGAAAATATTGAATCAAAATAGACAATGAAAACCCTCTTTTTTTTATCATACACCTGTTTCTTGTTATGCTCAATGCTAGTAGTACAGTAGGAATTAAAAACGAATCCTTTTAGCAATATCCAATTAGATTAGTATGCACTATACACAAAGCAATCAATTTAGATATTCAATCATTACCCGCAATTTTTTAGGACCTCTGCAGAGTTTGACAGTGAGTGCTTCGACGCGCTTTTCTTCGAATTGACTGAATGGATTTCCTTCAAAATTTGTGAGCATGTAGATAACTTGGGTTGTTTTATCCCAAGGGGGAACCCCTACTACGATATTTGCATACTTTTTGTGACTCTAACTAGGCTAGTCCCTATGACACTAGTGTGTCTAGTAGTGGTTTTTGCTTCATACTTGGTAGCTGATGCATATCCTTGCTGAGCAAGAAGTAGTCTAGTGTGGTCACTTGTAGTTGTGAGGCTAACTATAGGGTAGGTTTCACAGCGACTGTTGAGTGTGTGTGGCTCAAATGCCTTATGGCTAATTTGGGTGTTGGTCTCTCTTCTACCACCACTATCTTTACTCACAGTTAGAGCACATTGGGAGCTATGAGGAACCCTTAATTCCATGCTCACACTAAGCACATTGAGGTGCATTATCATTATTTCAAGGGGAGGTTCTCTGCAAGAGAGATCAGCTTCGCATATGTGCCCATATAGGAGAACAATGTAGATCTTTTCACAAAGGCTTTGCATAGGGAGAAGTTTGAAGATTTCAGCAAAGATTTGCGCTTAATTGCTTTGGAGGACACATTTCCTCATAGCTTGCCACTTCCTTATACATGAGTGCCAGCTCCTTGTTCAGTGCATCAGTCCTAGGGGGATTTGTTGACATATTTAGGTAGTGATGTGTGTAAACACACTAGGACCACCGGGGTACCTTTTTCCTTTTTGGCAGGTCTTTTTCCTTGCTTGTATATATGCCTATAGCCCTAATGGGTTACTTATCTTTGTACATGCTAATGGTAATACATTTAGTTTTGTTTGTTGTGCTCCAAGCTTCTTCTTCTTCCTTGTGTTGTTCGTGTGCTTCCACAGATATCTAACTCCAACACGTGTGTGAAGTAGGTAGAGGCAAAGCATCTGTTATTGGTTACATAGATTCTCACTATGCTGGTTGTGTAGACAATCATAGTTATCAACATGTAAAAGTGGAACCCTTTCTTCTCATCAACGCGGGAGAGGATATATTTCTTATAAGCTCAATCTGTTTGTTATTGAATGTGAGATAAAACATTAGTGCACAATGCCACATACTTCTCAACAGAATAGATTTGTTGAAAGGAAGAGCATTTCTCTCATGGAAAGGCAAGGTGTATGGGGAAAAGTAATGCTTTACCACATAGCTATTGGCTTGAGCTTGTTATGTATGAAACATATGTACTAAACAATTATCATACCAAAGCATTGTAATATATCACTCAATATGAGGGTCCAAATGGTTGTAAGATATTTATTTCCCATGTGTGCACTGACAGATTTACATGCTTTTCTTGACAATGACTTGGCTAGTTGCTATGACACTCATGTGTCCACCAATGGTTTTTGCTTCATGCTTGGTAGCTCGCGCATATCTTGATTGAGCAAGAAGGAGTCTACTCTGGCCCCTTCTAGTTATGAGGTTGAGTATAGGGAAGCTTTCATAGTGACTGTTGAGTATCTGTGGCTTGGATGCCTTACGGCTGACTTGGGTGTTGGTGAATCTTCTGCCACCATCATGTTCATTTACAGTCGGAGTGCATTGGCAATTGTGAGGAACCATGTGTTCCATGCTCACACTAAGCACATTGAGGTGCACTATCATTATGTCAGGGAGAGGTTCTCTGCTAGAGAGATCAATTTGGCACAAGTGCCCACGTAAGAGAAGATTCTAGACCTTTTCACAAAGGATCTACCTAGGTAGAAATTTGAAGCTTCTTGCAAAGGCTTGGGCTTACTTGCTTTTCTGGATTGATTCCATATAGCTTGGCACTTCCTTATACATGAGTGCTAGCTCCTTGTTCATCGCATCACTCCGAAGGAGGGTTTGTTGATATATTTAGGTAGTGATGTGTGTGAACACATGAGGACGGTGGGGCACTTTTCCCTGTTTAGAAGGTTTTTCCCCCGGCTTGTATATATGCCTATAACCCTAAGAGGTTACTTATATTTTTACATTATAGTGGTAATACATACAATATTGTGTGTTGTGCTCCAAGCTTCTTCTTCTTCCTTGTAATATTTCTGTGCTTCGTGGACCTCGAACTCCAATAGTTTCTTGAGAGGTTTTGAAAATAGGAAAGCTTTGTTCCAAAGCTTCCTAGATTTCTAGAGGTTGCAAGGTTAAACTCCTTTGATACCCTTGATAAGGAACTAGATTGAATCATTTCGTTTGATATCAATAGCCCATTTCAAATCTTCATTGATCTTCACAATCGTTTTCACATTGTTCCAATTGTTCCAAAGGGAGCAAAAAGCTAAGGATTCACCTAGTATGGGAAGAAGCAAAGAGTGTGAAGATAAAGACCCTTCCACCTTGGAAAGCCTAGAAGCCTAAGAGTGCTCTTGTTTCAAAGAATCCACTTGGGTGAAGAGGCGTCTTCATTACTCCAGGTTTTAATTAACCATTTGGCAGGGAGTTTATTGGCCATTCCTTCAATGTCAAGAATGCACGAAAGTTTGAAAGAAAGTTTTTGCAAATTGTTTTTAATTTGGCAATCTCTTGGTCCTTCGGTCTCCAACAACAGAGAAAGTAAAACATCAAAGAAAGAAGAAATGTATTAACCACCATAGCTTGCCTTGCCAGGTTGATCTTCTACATACCTGTCCAGTATGTCAACATGCTATAGAGCTTAGAAAGAGCCCAGATCCATCGCTCACTCATGCAAATGTCAAATCCCATTGAAATATGTAATAGGCCTTCTTATAGAATGATTATACAACAAACATTTCATGATTCCAAGATAGTTGACGCTTTCAAGATGTTTAATACGGGTATTTCACGATTCCAAGATGCTTCAAAGATGTGACCTTCGGATAAATGAATATATAGTCCGTCATATTACGAAGTGAATTAAGATACCTTCTTTTCTAACAGAAGTGAATGTGGCCATCGTATGAATGAATATACATGTGCTATGTCTGTAATATTCGTGAGTGAATATACTTTTATTCTAATTTTGAGCATGCTTTGAGAGAAACTTCCTTCATGGCACGTGGATTCTTTTATTTTTCAACAGGGCTTTCATCCTTGGAGGTTCTCGACCTTCAAGAATGCACATCTTTGGAGAATCTTTCCTCCCTCTCCACAACTCTCCTGAAACTGCGGTTGAACGGTTGCACCAGCCTCCGGACTGTGAACGTGAGTAGGGATCGCGATTTTTGGACTTCAATGATTCTTTTCCTGTGCCTTCTCATTGGCATTTGCTGACGACCATTTATTTGCAGGCCTCCCTACCAAACTTACAGGCACTCAATGCAGCAGAATGCACAAATTTGGAGAGGCTTCCAAGGGAAATTGGCGCCTGCATGCGAGAATTAAGTTTGAAGCGATGTGATGGACTAGAGGAATTGATTCCGACCAATCAGGCATCGTTTTTCGGAGGTACGTCTTTCCCCCTCTAGACAAAACCATTTCGTATCAAACAATTCCATACAAAGAACTCTTCACATACTTTAAGTTTAGTTCTTTCAAAACACCTTTTAATAGAAGACTATGGAAAAAGTCACGGTAAAACCGTACATTAATTCATTATAAGAAGGACCTTTGTTTCCTTTTATTTTTCAGTTTCTATAAAAACAACTCATTTCTAATCGGCAACTCTTTTCGCTTAAACATACTTTTGATCAAAACGGTTTCGCATTCATATATAACCATTTTTTAGTTTACGTCGACGTCCCTTAGTCTTTATTTGATATACTAGTATGTAAGAAATCACAAACATACACTTCGCATATCAGTATTTACGTAATAGGAAGTATCTCTTGTTTTTATAGTTTCTTATTTGATTTCGTCACTTGGGGCTCTAAATGCCCCTTTGTTTATCCATTGAAGATTGTTTGAAGCGAAAAACTAATGAGAATCAACGAAGGAAATAGAGCCTCCTAGCATACTTCAGAAATTAGATAAAAGAAAAGTTTATGAGTAATAATACATGCAGACTCTGTGAATAGTAGCAATGTATGACTTGATGTTAGTTTCGACATAGATATTAGATTTTGTGACACCTGAGGAACATATAAACCGTCATGAATTAGGATGCGCTCACCATCTGCAAGTTCAATGGGAGTTGAACCCGAACCAATGGCAAGTTGGATAGAATTATTTCCAAAGCGTACTTCTAGAGGCTTAGATAATGGTTTGTAATTATTCAAGAGATCTTTGCAACCCATTAGGTGACATGTCGCACCAGAATCGAGAATCCAAGCATCCGTGGATAGAGGGGGAAAAGCCAAAGTGGCCATGAAGGCAATAATACTAGAGTCATCATCACTAGGTTGAGACTCATAATCAGATGCGGAATCTGTATGAACATGATACGCATGAGCAGATCTACGATAACCTCGTGAAGGAGGAGTATGAGACCGATGATGGTGATAGTTTCTATAAGATCCATGACGCCGAGATGGTCTGGGAGTAGGAAAACCTTCGGGACTTTAATGTATCATGATGCGATTTAAATTTGGAGTTACTGTGAGAGTATCGACGCCTAGGACATGGAGATCGTGAGCAACTAGAGCGCACATACATCGTGTGCCCTTCAGTGTGCATAGCAATTACAGGTTCAGACGATGATGTAGAGGAAGAACCAAGATTGTGTGATGCACGTCTTAGTGTTACTTCTGAAGGATAAGACGCATTAATTTTGGTACAGAAAGATTTTTTTTTTTTGAGAAAACAGGAAAATTAAAATTGATGCAGGAAATAAAAAGGTACAAAGGGCCTTCCAATAGGAAGGTAAACCTTACATCTTAAGGCCTTCAATATGCCACGTGATAAAATCTATCATACTATCTCTAGTACTAGTTTGAGATTGAAGCAATTTGGATCTCCACTTCTTACAAGGGTACTTTTTAATAATGAAATGGGGGCTAGCATCACCTGAGGAGTTACTACAGGCTTTTCTAAGACACCAATCAATGAGTCTAACTAAGCCCATCATACAGGGAAAAAAATGATCTTTATAATGTTTATAAAACATTTTGCTATTCCTATCTTTCCAAATAGCCCACAGGATGTGAGCTCTCATCCATTGCCATAGCACAATGTCAATTTTATTAGCTTCTCCAATAAGAGGAACTCTGTAGTCTCGGGCCTTAATACCAGCAGTTTGATAGTATAGGAAAAAGACATTCCAGTATTTGATAGCATTTTTGCATTTGAAAAACAGGTGTTCCAAATCTTCATTCATACCACAGAAGAGACAAATCCCTGCACCAATTTTAAATTTCCTGGCCTTGCTGCCAGTCCAAACCCCTCTATGCAGGATCAACCAAAGAAGGTAGGAGTGTTTAATGGCCACAGGAAAGGACCAGACACACTGAAATCTATATCTCCATTGTTGGGAAGTCCAGGAGACACCACTTTCTGTTAAGCTTTCCAATCAGCAGACTGATACTGGTGCCAGATCTTTTGAAGTTAGTGAACATATCAAGAGAAACTTCAGCAAGACTGATAGTCTTCTCCCACATATTGGTATCCAGCTTTTCCAGCAGCTCTGCCCTTTTGTCCAGAAGAATCTGTTTACAGGCAATAGACAAGTAATCAACACTCATTATTTGCAGATCATCCAGAACATTACCATTGCTAATCATGTCGTTCCAATTTTTAAATCCCTTTCTTCTACATTTGTTCCATCTGATAGGGAAAGGTGAGATGGAGTCTTTAACATGCCATCCAATCCAAAGGGATTCCTGCATCAAAAAAGAGTAGTTAAACTGAAACCATATAGGTAATTTGTACTCCCTTTTAATAGCCATCCAAGATTTCCAGAAGTTGCAAACTAGCACACTTCCTTTGGGCACAAAGGTAAGAGGAGAGACGATCACATCCCAGATATCAAAGTTAGTCCAACTCTTATTATCTGAAATCCAAAATTTAGGGATATTTATTTTGATGAGACAGGCTCAGAAGTCATCAGAAGAGACTGCCCTACAGATCCATTTAGCTGCCATCTGAGTAGCCAATCTGGAAGGACAAATCAATCCCAGCCCTCCTTCAGACTTCTTCATGCAACAGGTTTTCCAGGCCACCTTGGGGATCTTATTTTCTCCCCATAAAAATCTTCGAGCAAGAGAGATTGCTTGCCCCAACTGCTTCTTAGTTGGATGCCAACAAGACAAGAAGTAGGTCAGACAAGGAAGAATATAGTGCTTGAGGACAAAGGATCTTTGAGCAATATTAGCCTGAAAATCAATCCACTTAAATTTTTTTTTTTTTAACTTGTCCAAGACCCAACTCCACCTTCGTTCGTGAGTAACTGGTACACAAAGATTTGCTTGAATGCTTATGGTAGAAACAAATGGTTGAAAAGAACTAGGTAAGGTTGAAAGTAACATCACCAATTGTACTTCTATGGAGATGGGAAGACCCGCTAGAAGAAGATCGTCCAATTTTGACTGGATGAAGTTTTCGACAGCGTAGCCCTCCTTCATGGTAAAAGAAAGCAATTGTTTTAAACAGTTTACCTGATGCGTGATTGATATTGCTTCGTAGGTGGCTTCAAGATGCTGCCACACCTCTCGCGCAGTAGTAAACAGGTGAACAGACTATTTCACTGAATCCGTCATATGAAGCAGCAACTCAAGACGGGCATTGAGATCCTGTTCATCCCATGCCTTGACAGCATTTGCTTGATTTGGATCTTGGCGGTCTGGACAGGCTTCGGAGCCATCTATCACTGGGAGCAGTCCAAGGTTCTGAATCACCATACCCATCGTCAACTTCCATGGTTGGAAGTTTGTGCCATGTAATTTGTCGATCTTGTACATACGCGGAGCCGGTGCTTGTGCCATTATGATCAGTAATGGACTACACAGCTAAAGCGAGCATAGAAGGTCTAATAACTCCACAAGCGGTGGCCTCGTGATACCATGTGAGAATCTGACACAGAGGCCCATTGATCAAGGCGATGACACAGAGAGTGTAACAGATGCACGCATTCATTTAATTGATTAGTTAAATTTAAATACATGGGGGGCCACTAATGCAGTTGCACTATTTAATGAAACATTATGTCTTTTAGCCTATGTGGGTGGGCGCCGACGTGTGGAGTTGCACGTGGCATCCCAACACTCACGAGTCTCGCAGAGCTCCGATACCAGACTACAACAGAGTGAGAGACAGACGAAAAACTAAAAACGCGCACATTCGCGGTCCAGCGGTGGAGCGTTCGATTAGATTGTTTTTGTTATTTACAATCAACATGCCACGTCATCAAATATATAGTCTCTCATATTACAAAGTAAATTAAGATACCTTCTTTTCTAACAGGAAGTGAATGTGGCCATCGTATGAATGAATATACACGTGCTATGTCTAATATTCTTTTTGAAAGAGCAGAAAGTATAAAATTGATGCAAAAAGAAAATACAAGCAAAGTATCAAGCTCTCATAAGAGTCTGATACAATAACAGCGAGGCATCAAAAGGGTAAGCCTCAATTCAAGTGCAGGTTTACATAGTCATCCAGCAAATAGATCATTTGCATCCTAGGTTTAGAATACGACTTCAGAAGTTTAGCTTTCCAGACATTATATCTATAATTCTTAAGAATTACAAAGGGACTTTTGTCTTCCGATTGGGAATCACTATTGTCAGTGATGCAATTATTGAGAATTTTCTTCAATCCCACCAAATAGGAGAAGAAGTAGTCCTTCCCTTTTCTATTAAAAATGGCACTGTTCCTGGTCTTCCAAATAAACCACAAGGAGTGGATTCTGATGAACTGCCACAAAAGAATGTCCAAGCCAGAAGCTTCACCCAGCAGAATTTCTTTACTGTTGGGAGCATTAATACCTTGGTTCTGACAGACAAACCTCATACCAAGCCAAAATCTGGAAGAGCTTTTACAATGGATGAACAAGTGATCAAGATCCTCAACTTTACCACATAGCTTGCAATTCCTAGCATCAATTTTATACTTCCTAGCTAGATCCCCTGTCCAAATGCCTTTGTGGAGAATGAACCAGTTAAGGCAGGACTGCTTGTTGGAGAAGGGAAAAGCCCAAGTGCATTGGAATCTGTACCTCCATTGTAAGGGGGACCATTGGAGATCCCACTTCTTATTGAGTTTTCTTGTTATTTCTCTGATACTTCTGTCCCTCTTTTTGTAGGATTTAAGAATATCCTCAGCAACAATTTGAAGGGAGATCTCCTTCCTCCACAAGTGACTTTCCAGTTTTTTCTTCAGAAAATCCTTCTGATTTGAAAGGATCTGCTTGCATTGACCAGAGAGCCCATCAAAACCTGAAATGACAGAGTCATTAATAATGATACCATCAATTAAAAAGTCCTGCCAATGACCAAATCCCTTCATTCTGCATTTATTCCATCTAATGGGAAGAGAGGGGGAGGGACCCGAATTATTCCAACCAAACCATATGGAGTCTTGAGCTAAGAAGGAAAGGTTATGAGCAAAGTATATAGGCAATTTATACTTAGCTTTCACAGCCATCCAAGCTTTCCACAAGGAGCAAATAAGCTGACTGCCTTTGGGAACAAATTCAACTGGAGAAGTAATAACATCCCAAAGAGAACAATTGACCCAGCTTTTATTATGCTTAATGTTGAATTTGCTAACATTTCTTTTAATTAAACAAGCCCAGAAGTCATTTGAAGAAAGAGATCTGAAAATCCACTTAGCAGCCATTTGAGTGGCCATCCTGGAAGGACAAATAATACCAAGCCCCCCCTCAGACTTTCTCATACAACAAATATCCCAAGCAACTTTAGAAATCTTAGAACCCCCCCACAAAAAATTCCTAGCAAGAGAGATGGCCTGACCAAGTTGCTTTTTATTGGGCTGCCAACAGGACAGAAAGTAAGTAAGGGAAGGGAGAATATAGTGCTTCAAAACAAAAGATCTTTGAGAAATACTTTGCTGCACATCAGACCATTTAAAAATTTTTGCTCTAAATCTATCAAGCACCCAATTCCACCTTTGTTCATTGGAAATACCAAAGCCCATGGGAAAACCCAAAAGTCTAAAAATACTTCCTTTCTTGATGATATCACAACCTAGAGCCATAACACAATCAGGAATCTTATTGTCAGTGGTAAAAAAACCAGTTTTTTGATGGTTGACCACCGAACCACTAGCAAGACAGAAAAGGTCAAGACAGTTAAGAAAATGCTTAGCAGACTTTTCTTCAGCCCTCATCATCATGTTAGTGTCATCTGCAAACATCTGCAGCCCCAGGGGAGAGTGAGCTTGGGGAATGTTAAGACCAGAGATAGTCCCTTGATTGAAGCAATCTTTGACAAGCCAGCCCAAAGAGTCACTAGAAATAGCAAACAGAAGAGGGGCCAGGGGGCACCCTTGCCTTATGGACCTGCAAAGCTTAAAGGGGTTAGACATATTACCATTAATAGCAACTTTAGAGCAGGCATTACCAAACAAGATACTGACATATCTAATAAACTTTTTGCCAAAACCACAATCATGAAGAGACTGAAGAATGAAATCCCATTCAATCCTGTCATAAGCCTTATCAAAATCAATTTTGAAAAAGTAAGTGTCAATATTAAGCTCTTTATAATACTCTAAACTTTCCCAAATGGTAATAATGTTATCCAAGATAAATCTTCCTTTAATAAAGCCTTTTTGCTCTGGAAGAATTATACTATCCATTAAAGGACTCAGCCTTCTAGCAAGAATGGAAGCAAAAATTTTGTAAAGAGAAGTCAGGCAGGAGATGGGTCTCCAATTGTTTAAGTCATCTTTATGCCCTCTTTTATGTAAGAGCTTTATCACTCCAGTGTTGATAAAAGGAGAAAGAGACCCCCTTCTAGAGGCTTCTTGCCAGATCTTGAGAATTATGGGTACCAACAAATCCTTGAATTCCTGGAAAAACTCATAAGGCAGACCATCATGCCCCGGGGATTTACCAGGCTTCAATTTGCTAATGGTTTCTCTCACCTCACCCTCAGAGAAGGGCATGTCAAGGAGGGAGTCCATTCCCTGAGGAACCAGCTTCTTCCTACAAAGGGCAATGGCAGCTCTTGCGCTCCACACATCAGCCCCTCTCTTGGGAGGCAAAGAGAAAATATTGGCAAAGAACCTATGGGCAATCCCCAAGTTATCCTTCATATTAGTAGCTAAAAGACCATCACTGTCTTTAAGAAGAGGGATGAAGTCCCTAGCCTTTTTCTTTCTCATAAGATCAAACATATGTTTATTAGGCTTATCCACTTTACCGGCCCAGAATTCTCGAGACGTGACAAGGGCACCTCTAGCAAGGAGGTAATCAACTTTCCTCACCTTTTCTTGCAACTCAAGGAATTTATGCCTTTTGGAATTAATATCAAGCTTAGAGGACTCCAGAAGATCCAGCTCCTTCAATATCATCATTCTTCTCTTATACCTAATATTTTTAGCTTTATTCTTAAAGTTCTTAACAGTAATTTGGATTTCTCTAACAGCCTCTTCCCAGGCCACAAGCGGAGATCTATCTTGATTAAAATGAAAAAACAGAATATCAGCGATTTTCTCCTTAACTATAGGAATTTTAAACAAGGAAGAATCCATGTGAGGCCAACCAGCACGATAAGAGGGGTTATCCAAGAAAAGCTTCACAATCAGAGGAGCATGATCAGATAAACCCAGGGACCTGTCAATGTCACAACTAAAATTCCACAAACTATTGCTTTTACCAGCATGCAAGTAAAACCTGTCCAGTCTGGCAGACAAAAAATTCACTTTATTTCTGTTGTTCCAGGTATGACCTGTGTTAAGAGAGAGATCAAGCAGACTGTGTTTATTAATCAGATTAATCCAACAATGCTTCTCCCCTCTAGAGATAATGTTATCATTGTTACCTATCCTATCACCCAAATTAGTAACCATGTTAAAGTCACCCGTCAGCATCAAGACATCATTAATTTTAGCGATTTCTTCCCAGCATTTAGCCCTTTGAGAAGCCTGATTAGCAGCATAAACACACACAACAGTACAATTAAAAGGCTCTTTGCATTTGACAGCAACCCACTGGTTAGAACTGCTTTTGTACACCTCCTTAACAAGATGATACACACCATTAGCCACCCCAATGGCAGCACCTCCTTTACCACTATGATCAGTATGAACCCACTGGTAAGAATTTGAAACAGTTTTTAAATTCGACAACAGAGAGGAACCTCCCACTTTCAACTCCTGCAAACAGATAAAGTCAGGAAAATTAGAAGAATCTTTGAGCCAATTATTGATGGCCTTACTCCTGATAGGATCAGTGAGCCCTTTAGTGTTAAGAGAAATTAGTTTAATACAATCCATAGACAAAAAAGAAAGGAGAAACTTACTTTTTAAGATTCTTACCAGGCTTAATTGCTGAAACTGAATTCCTGACCATATCCTTTCTTTTGGTCTTGTTTTTACCTTTAGCATTAGGTGACAGGACATTGGACATATGTACATCTTGGTCGATGATGGGACCAGAGCTCAACAGATCTGAATTATGTTCATCAAATTTATTAATTTGATCCGTAAACATTTCATCACAGTTACTTAGAGAGTCATCTTCAGATAAGTCAGCAACAGGAGTTGGACCCGTATTAAGACTGGAAATCGATTCCAACCTACCAGTTCCCCTTCCTTCACTACCTTTATGAGTGACCCAATTAGACTGACTTATCTGAGCTTTTAAATTCTCCGACTCAACAGCCTTAGTGAAATGTATGTTGGCTTCAAAGTTATGACTTCCGAGACTTTTATTCTCATCATGGATCTCAGAGGTCGAAGGAGGATGATCATCGTTGGTGACTTCTTCAAGAACCTGATAAGGATTGAACACACCTCTGTACAGAGGTTCAGACTTACTCACAGAGCTAGGGTTTTTCTTCCTTTGCTTGACAGTAACTTTTTTGAACCCTGAGTCATCTTTGTGAGGAGTTTTAACATTAGGGGCAGCAGCTTTGGTGCCTAAATCCTCACCATCATTCACTTTAGACTGATTTTTACCAAGCAAGGGACAATCCTTTATTAAATGTCCCTGTTTATAGCAGTTAAAACAAGCATTAGGCAAATTTCTATAAAACACCTTTTGAACATGCAGCCTAAACCCCTCAGAGTTCTTAATGAGAAGCTCAGTTTTAATATTTCTAGAAATATCAACTTCAATAAGCAACGAGGTTCCCATTTGACATTAAACTCTTTTTTTGGCTTTTGGCCCAGAACTTTGCCAATGAGAGAACCAAGCTTATCAAGCCATGGGTAATATTCAATAGGAAAATCTGGAAATTCCACCCAGACAGGAACTTTAGTTGGCTTATTATTTCTGGGATTAAAGCCAGGATACCACTTGTAAAAGGAGAGAGGAGTATTTCTAATTATCCAAAGCCCCTCTGCTATAACATGCAAAGCACTACTCACATCATCAAAAAAAAAGAGAAAGAAATTGTTAGGCAGGAACTGAACATGCTTAGCAAATAGGCCTTTGCTTTCCCAGTTTACACGCATCCAGTTTTTAAGAAGTTCCTGTGTGGGCCTAGGACCATGACAGTGAGCAATCACTATCTTATCCTCTAAATGCACATTCCATTTATTCAGGGCCGAACTCTCAATGACCAAGGTGCATTCTTCCTGATCATTATTTTCAAGGTCAATATCGATGGAATGCACACCCTCCTTATCAGACGAGGAACTAGCAACCCCATTACCCTCAATGATCTTGCTTTTACCTTTGATATCATTGAACAGAGACTGAGGAAAGATGTTACCTGAAGAATCCTGTTTTGAAAACATTGAAAAAAAACCTTGCTGTTGATTCTGTAAAACCTTGGCGTACGACGCAACCCCTTGCAGGGATTGAGGAGTGAACTGAACATTCTTAGTTTGCGCGACATTAATCTTTTCTTGCCCAAGCTTATCTCCCGACTCAGAGACAGTACCTGCAATGCATTCGAATACTGGATTAATCAGAGTATTATTGATACTATTGTTACCTTCTCCCTTAGAGCCTAGTAGACCGACGGGTAGCGCCTCATGTAAGGCCATAGCAACACAAAGAAGATTATCACAACTCGCAGGGAACGCCAACAGACAGAGCAGAGCGAGGTCCCCCTCACAGCGAGGGGGACGAAGGAAGCACGAGCAAAGAGCCCTCCCCGCCGCGGGGGCGAGAAGACGACTTCACCCAAAACCCCCAGTACCCTAGGCGCATTCAAAACCCACTCCGCACTCCCCAGTCTCCTCGAATCCAGAGAAATCTTGCTTCTGCTATAACAACGTTTTATTGTTTTATGATGTCCTATGTCTAATATTCTGGAGTGAGTATACTTTTATTCTAATTTTGAGCATGCTTTGAGAGGAACTTCCTTCAAGGCACGTGGGTTCTTTTATTTTCCAACAGGGCTTTCATCCTTGGAGGTTCTCGACCTTCAAGAATGCACATCTTTGGAGACTCTTTCCTTCCTCTCCACAACTCTCCAGAAACTGCGGCTGAACGGTTGCACCAGCCTCCGGACTGTGAACGTGAGCTACGATCGCGATTACTGGACTTCAATGATTCTTTTTTTTTTTTTTATAAAGGAAGTTCGGCCTTAGCCTAATCTCCCGGACTTTAATTATATTAAAGAGAAAAAGTTACAAGTGAATGGGACTAGTGCCCATGGGACCCCCCGAATCCCACAACGCAGGGGAAGAGTATGGCAAGCTACAAGGCATTACAAATGAGGCGGATAACATTACCATCACCCTCATGTGGGACCCATTTGGGTTTCAACTTGTTGTTTTCCAGGAGATAAATACAGTGATGTCTAAACGGTGGTGATCTCTTGACTCAGGAGATTCTTTTACCAAGGAGAAACAAGGATTTCTCGATCGACCATTCCTTAGGAGTTTGGCCGAAATTGACGGCACAGCGCTCTCTCCAAATCTTCCAGAGAGCCTCACCTCTGATGGCATTCCATAGCCTCGATGAGCATCCGATCGCCTCACCCAACATCACTTGTTGCCAGTTGATTTGACTCGTTAGTCTCAAAGCCCGGGACACGTGATGCCAGACAACACGGGACTTGGGGCAGTCAAAGAACAGGTGGGCTAAATCTTCGATGCACCGATGACAACGCTTGCACCATGGCGGCACACCACAGATTTTGTTAGCCCTTGCATTGGTCCAGATTCCCTTATGCAAGACCTGCCACATGAGAACGGACTTTTTGACCTCAATTAGGGGGTGCCAAAGAGACATGAATTTTAGCTCCCACCGAAGTTTGGTCCAAGCAAGGCACCATCTCTTGTTAAGGGTGTGGTGAACATCCAAATCCCCTTTGAAGTTCGGGATTCTGGAAAGCTTCTTACCATTGCTCCATTTGAGGCCCTCCGAGCAAGGAAGATCCTGACCGCAGAGAAGGCGGGTAGTTGAGCGGTCCCAGGCTAAACACCTGCTTTGAAGAAGAGTCCATTCCTCAAAGGTAATGCTAAGTCTCGGATCCAAATCTTCGAACCTAATCCACTGGCAGGTCTCTTGTTTCCAGAGCTGTTTCCACTGTTTGAACCCCTTGTTCCATAACCGCCTTGCAGTTTGGAGGTTCCAAGATTCCACTCCCCGAATGCCACTGATCGGGAACCAAATAGAGTCATTTTGTCTTATGCCAGCTGCCCACTTCCAATCATCGCTGATTCTGATGAACTGTTTGGCCTTGTTCCAATTCTTCCATAAGGAACACACGAGGCTAGAGCCTTTAGGGCAGACTGGGTGGGGGGAGAACAAAAGCGTGAGAATCCCTATGTCCTTCCAACCAGGGAGGCCGACAAAGGTAAAGTCTTCCGTGTTTCTGAAGATCAATTTAGCCCAAGAGGACTCCCTATTGCTCCAGGCCTTGATAAGCCATTTAGCCGCCAGCTTGTCAGCTAAACCAGCAATATCCAAAATACCCAAGCCCCCTGAGTCTTTAGGGCTAATGCAAGTTTCCCATTTGATTTTGGGAACCCCCCTTCTGTTGGGGTCCCCAGCCAAAGGAAGTTCCTGCAGATTCTTTCTACTTTGGCCAAGTCTTTCTCCTTAGGTCTCCAACACGAGATAAAGTAAATAATTGTAGACAACATAAAGGTGTTAATAACCATAGCACGTCCTGCCAGGTTGACTTGCATACCTTTCCATTGATTCAGCTTGCTATCCAACTTGGATAGCACCCAGTTCCATCGTTGGTCCATTGAGATATCGAAACCCATCGGAATGCCGAGGAGACGGAAGACTTGACCGCTAGGGATAACTTGACACCCCCGATCTACCAACAATTGGGGAGTAGGCCCGCTGATCGCTCTAAAAGCAGTTTTAGCATGGTTGATTTTTGAGCCTGATGCCATACAAAAGGTGTGGAGGCACCACCAAAACACCTCAATGCTATTTATATCGTTATGCACAAAGGCATTCATGTCATCAGCAAAAAGTCTCACAACCATTTCGCCGTGATTTAGAGGTAAGGAGAGACCCTTGAGATTTCCGGCGTCCATGTGATGCTTTAATAGGCAGCTGAGTCCATTTGAGGCGATAGCGAATAGTAAAGGAGCCAGAGGGCAGCCTTGCCTAATTGATCTTTTTAATCGAATGGGCTCAGAGAGCTTACCGTTGATGTTTATTCTAGTTGAAGCATTTCCAAGAAGCGTGGAAACCATCTTCGTGAACTTTTGGCTGCATCCAAGGTCTTTCAATGATTGAAGAATAAAGTCCCATTCCAATCTGTCATACGCTTTGTCGAAGTCGATCTTAATGAAAACTAGATCTTGAGCAGACTCCTCAGCAAAAGCAAGGCCTTCCCAAATATCAATAATTGCTTCAAGTATAGATCTACCTTTGATAAAACCTTTCTGGTCCTCGCACAGCCATGACTTTAAATGACAGGAGATTCTGTTGGCGATAACTTTTGCAATTATCTTGTATCCAGTTTGGAGCATGGTAATCGGACGCCAGTTTTCAATTTTGTTCTTATCTCCCCGTTTGTGGATTAACTTGATGACGCCATTATTCAGGCACTCAGGGAGGGCACCGAAGGAGAGAGCCTCTTGCCACACGAGGCGCAGGGGGGTGGCCACCTGAAGTTTGAAGGACTTAAAGAACTCATTGGTAAGGCCATCTGGACCCGGACTTTTCCCATTGGGAAGGGCATCAATAACCTCGATAATTTCATTCTCGGAGATGTTAGCATCTAGAAGAGCAATCAAGTTCTGTGGGATTCTGGTTTGAGCAACCCTTGAGATGGTTGCCATGGAGTCGCGCCTGTGGGGGGAAAGAGGAGTCGAGACCCCGAGAAGGTTGGTAAAATGTTCGACGATGATAGTTCTATTCTCCATTTCTGTGCAACATTCAGTTCCATTGTTATCGACCATTAGGGGGATGGATTCCCTAGCTTGTTTCCTTTTGAGGATGTTACACATCTCTTTTGTTGGTTTGTCCGCCTTCCCTGCCCACCAATCTTTGAAGAAAATTTGGAGATTTTTCCTTTGGACCTCCTCCTCTAATCTTAGCCTACCCCTGATTTTCAACAGACCCTGTTGGCAATGTAGCTTACCTTTGTTCACCTCTTCTTCAAGCCGTGAGAGCCTCCGGTACACCGTTTCTCTTCTTTTTTTTCGAATTCCTCTTATAGCCTTTTGAGTCCTGATTAGAATTTTACGAGTCCTTTCTACCGCGTTTCTCCAACACTTAGGTGGTTCATTACAGTAAGCAAAGGCTTCCGTCCACACCTCAGAAATTTCCTGGTGGACAGAGGGGAGGGAAAATGATGTCTGACAAGCCTGAAACCAAGGAGCTTTCTGGAGCATGGGAATTGGTTTGAAGGACAGAGTAATCGGATAGTGGTCTGAGATTGTGAGGTCCATGTGTTGAGAAATTGAAGGAATACCCCACTGAAGGATGGTGTTCTGGTCGATGTAGCATCTATCAAGCCTTGCTTTCCTCAAAGAGTCCCCCGACTGGAGATTAGACCAGGAGAAACCCTGGTTGTCTTTCACTTCGACCAGGTCGAGATGGAGCTTGATTTTATCCGAAATCTCTTTCTCCTGACCGTCAATAATTTTTCCTTTGTTATTCCATCGGTCCTCAGGAGATTCAGCCATGTTGAAGTCCCCACAAATCAGAACATTGTGTGAAAGGGAGTCAAGGGAAGCCCAAGTATCCATTCTATCTGTTTCCCCATTAGGGGCATAAATTGAGACCACAGTGAACTGGAAAGGAGACCCGAAAGAGGCAGCAATCCAATGATGATTCCGACCTTCAAAAGTCGAGGTCACATTGTTAGACAAGGCGTGACTAATACCGATAGAAGCACCCCCTGTCCCTCTAGGGTGAGAAGTGGAGAACCAAAGGTGGTTCGGAGAAATGCATTTAAGCCGTTTTTGTAGATCCTCACCGTCGATTTTAACCTCTTGTAAGCAAATAAAGTCAGGGGCGAAGCACATGTCCTTGAACCACTGGCCAAGAATCGAAGCTCTTGACGGGTCAGACAGACCCCTAACGTTTAGAGATGTGAATTTCATTAATGATGGTTGCCCTCTTTGAGGGGAGGGACCCGATCTTTTTTCTTCTTGTGGTCTTCTTTTTTCTTCCCTACTTCTTGACTTAGGATCCTACTCTTGAGGGGGCTCTTCTAAGGCATGCCGGAAGGTTGTTTACCTTTAAGCTTGGACTTTTGTTGCGGTAGTCTTGGAAAGCATACCGGGAGGGTAGGGCCAAGAGCGGAGCTTTCGCTGTCTGGGTTGTCTTCATTGCTGGTAGTAAAGCCTTCCTCTTTACTCGTGGTGTAGCCTTCTAGGGTATCTTCTTTGCTGGTAGAGCACCCAAGGGAATTATCAGTGGGGTCTTCTTCCAAGAGGTTGTCCCCTGGGAAATCGAGTTCATTAATCTCTTTTTCTAGGTTACAGTATATGTTATTCGAGGGGGCAGCTGTCGTAGTATTCCTTGTTTTTGATCTTCGAGGGCTAACTTTCCTCTTGTGTCTCACTTCAGTGAAACCTTCTGAATCCGTCTCAGCAACGCGAGTTCCCTCTTCTTCCTCAGGCTTCCAAGGGAAATTGGCGCCTGCATGCGAGAATTAATTTTGAAGCGATGTGATGGACAAGAGGAATTGATTCCGACCAATCAGGCATCGTTTTCCGGAGGTACTTCTTTCCATCTCTAGACAAATCCATTTCGTATCAAACAATTCCATACAAAGAACTCTTCACCTACTTTAAGTTTAGTTCTTTCAAAACACCTTTTAATAGAAGACTATGGAAAAAGTCACGGTAAAACCGTACATTAATTCATTATAAGAAGGACCTTTGTTTCCTTTTATTTTTCAGTTTCTATAAAAACAACTCATTTCTAATCGGCAACTCTTTTCGCTTAAACATATTCTTGATCAAAAGGGTTTCGCATTCATTTATAACCATTTTTTCTACTTGGAAACAAAACACTTTCGTTTACATATTTTAGTTTACGTCGACGTCCCTTAATCTTTATTTTGAATTCATCACTGCTTGAAAATCTTAAGATGTTTCGTAGGCAGTTCCCTTAGATACACATTTGATATACTAGTATGTAAGAAATCACAAACATACACTTCGCATATCAGTATTTACGTAATAGGAAGTATCTCTTGTTTTTATATTTTCTTATTTTATTTCGTCACTTGGGGCTCTAAATGCCCCTTTGTTTATAAGATTGAAGATTGTTTGAAGCTAAAAACTAATGAAAATCAACGAAGGAACTCGTGTAAAAACATCATGTGTATGCGCTTGTAGAGCTTTCTCTCCACTTACTAACCTCGAATATTAACCCATATTTTTTGTATTATGTAAAATCATCAACTATTTGCTTTGCTTTTACCGTACATTTAGATCGAGTATATAAGACCTAAAGCATAGAGAAAGACAAAGGCTAAGAGTATGCGTACCACTTACCAAGATGTGAGATCTAAAGAGAGAGAGAGAGAGAGAGAGAGAGAGAGTATGTGTGTGTATAGAGAGAGAGAGAGATCTGTGTGTGTGTGCACAAGACAATGCAAGTCACAATTCAATTCACACATGCAAGTTTGAGAGAAGACAAGCAGTACTAAAATATGCACCAAATGTTGAGTTTTGCTTTCGGATTCCCGGTATGTTTAAAAACGGCCTTGATATATCCATCAGTATGGGCATCCGTATGAGCGTCGGTAATCTCCAATAAATTAGCGATGCTTATACCGATGCTTATACTAACGCTTATACCGACACTTTAAACGATCATACCGACAGTCACTTGATCGTCCGTATCTTTAAGTGGACTTTTCCAACGTTCATACCGATGGCGGGAGTGACTGTCAGTATAAGCAGCATCAATATGCCCCTCATATGTTGCAGTGTAAGAAGTCATTAATAAAAGTCACAAAGCACTTTCTATGTGCTAGATGGACCCCATAAATCAATATGAATAAAGTCAAAAAGACCTTTGATTTGCAATCATGCTCTTGGAAAAGGACTTTATATTTGTCCTCCAAATTGACATGCCTCACAAACATAACCTAAATCAATCATTAGTAGTTGTGTTAGACACTGAACCAATGAAAGTTTTGCAATATCCATCAATCTCCCAATACTTATATGTCGTAATCTCATATGCCATAACCTTAATTGAATAATCTATGCCCCATTAAGCAACTTTTAACCTACATAATTTGTTTATCTTTGGCACTCTTCTTGTGTTATGCATGCCATTGATCATTGGAGATTTTTTTTTTACTCCATTATGCTCCATCACATCCTTTGTGAAAGTAGAAATAAGTATATATATTTGAGATTTACATGTGCATTAGGTGTACAACGACTAATGTATACTAGTTCTTGCTCACGACTATCTCTTGTAGCAATAGTTCCTTTTGATTTGGGAGCGTGTAAGTCCAAAAATAAATTCATAGTATGACTCATGTGCTTTGAGAACCCATTATCTAAATACCAAGTTTTGTTATTTATCTACCTCTTGCTGATTTCTATATGCATAGTGATATGAATGTTTTGATTATGTGTTTGAGAGTCCTCTTGCATTGCATTATTCTTTTAATGCATGTTGCTTTGGCATCTTCCTCTATGTTGTTCTTTAAAACCACCTCTTCTATGTCACAATAGATGACCACCTTTTCGTTGATGTAGACTCCCATGTCTTTGAGTAGATACTTAATCCATGTTGCTTCACAAACAGCTTGTGTAATGCCTCTATATTCAGCTTCGGTACTTGACAAAGTGACAGTTGGTTGCTTCTTGCCACTCCAAGAAATGATTGCACTTCCAAGTAAGAATGAAAAACCACTTGTTGACCTTCGATCCATGACATTTCCTGCCCAATCCGCATCTGTGTATGCATATATACATGGCTGAACTTTTCTCTCATAAAACAAACCAAAATTACATGTTCCTTTCACATATCGCAATATGCATCGCACTGCATCCAAGTGCACTCTACATGGTTTATGCATAAACTTACTCACCAAACCAACTGGAAAACTCTAATATGGTCTTGTCTTTGTTACATAAATCAAGCTTCCAACCATTTTTCTATACATATTAGCATCATGTAAGTAATTTCCATCATGGATAAGCTTAACATTTGCATCAAGTGGCATATCAACAGGTTTGCAAGCACTCATACCAAATCTCTCAAGCATTTCTAGCATATAATTGCATTGTATCATCCAAATTCCTTCTTTCATTGAAATTACTTTAATACCCAAAAAGTATTTTAGCGCTCCCAAATCCGACATCAAAAATTCAGATTTCAGTTGCCTTTGCAAATCATCAATCCTCTTCCCATCATTGCCAGTAATGATCAAATCATCGACATAGATCACTAGTAGAATCGTTTCCCTTCCTTAATTCTATACAAAGAGTGAATAATCAGCTTTCAATTACATAAATTTCAAATCCAACAACTTCTTAGTGAATCGTTCACACCATGCTCGTGGTGCTTGTTTCAAATCATAAAGCGCTTTCTTTAACTTACATACATATTCAAGATATTTTTGATGCACATAACCTTCTGGTTGCTGCATATAGACTTCCTCATGCAATTTGCTATTCAAAAATGCATTCTTAACATCCATTTGATACAATTTGCAATTGTTCATAGCAGCCCATGCAATCGCGCTTCTTACTGTTGTCATTTTCACCACTGGACCAAAGGTTTCATCATAATCCAATCCATATACTTGTGCATATCATTTTGTAAGTAAGCGTGCTTTAAATCTTTCCAATGAACCATCACTTTTGCACTTCACTTTATATACCCACTTACATCCAATAACTTTCTCATTCAGTGGCAATTTCACTAAATCCCATGTATCATTCTTCTTCAATGCATTCATCTCATCATCCATTGCTTTACACCAATCTTCACTTTTTGATGCATCATGAAAATTCTTTGGTTCTTCATGCTTAATTCTCTCAGTCATGTATACATAATAAAGCTTCATAGACTTATTATATAGATTCAGTCTATCCACAGGATGTTTTACTCTCGTAGATCGTCTCAAAGGTGTTTCTTCATGTGACTCTTTCCTTGCATGTGGGGGAACATATTTTTTCTTCATCATTTTCAACGTGCCACGCGTAACTATCTCATCTTCAATATCATAATCCGACATATACGTATCTATCCCTTTCTCCTTTCTTCTCGCATAGGCTTTTTCATTTTCACTCCATGACGTTTCAGGTGTAGGAAACTCATATGAACCATAGTCTTGACTCTCTTCTTGGTCCAAATTCCTACGACTTGTTCCTTGCTCATCATGAACATTATGCATAGAATCATCCATATCATTCTCTATCACATCCATGCATTTGGGTGCGTACCACGATGCTTTTTCATCAAATATAACATCTCTACTCACTATACATTCTTTTGTAACAGGATTATAACATCGATATCCTTTTTTCTCTTGTGAGTATCCAACAAATATGCACTTTTCAGATTTTGCCTCAAACTTGTGTCTCAACTGACTAGGCACATGCACATAACAAATACTTCCAAAAACTCGTAAATAACTAACATTAGGCTTATGCTTCCATAGCCTCTCATAAGGTGTGACAACATGAACCATGCCAGTGGGATCTCTTATTATAACGTGCACAACCATATGACAAGCTTCTGCCCAAAACATATCTGGCATGTTCTTTTCATTCAACATGGCTCTAGCAACTTTCTCTATCACACGATTTTTACGTTCTGCAACACCATTTTGCTGTGGTGTATATCTACAAGACAATTGCCTTCTAACTCCATGATCACCTAGGTACTGATCAAATTCTCTTGAGATTATTCTCCCCCTGAATCTGATTGTAGGAACTTTATATACATTTCCAACTGCTTTTCAACCATGTTTTTGAATCTCACAAAGCACTCAAAAGACTTCACTATTATGCTTCAGGACGTAAATCCATGTAAATTGACTATAATCATCAACAAGTATCAAAAACTATAATGATCCACCAACTAATTTTGTTCTAATAGGTCTAACCACATCACTATGGATTAGCTCTAGTGGTCTCCTCCTATGCATTTCTCTTCTTGGAAAATTCATACGTTGATGTTTTCCAAATGTGCATGCTTCACAAATTCTTTCAAAGTTTAAATGAACAAATCTTGGTAATCCATGCACTAACATTTGCTTTTCCATAGATTTCAATTTTCTCAAATTGATATTAGCAATTCGTTTATGCCATAATTCAGCTATATCTGTATATTCACTATTCTTGGCATACATGTTCTCATAAAGGGGTGTACCCATGTCAAATGTGAACACTCTACCCATCTTGTTTCCATGACCAAGTAATTTTCTCTCTTTCCATATTGAAATCATGTATAAAACAGCGATTTTTGTTGAAAATAACTTCCGTGTCTTGATCCGCTAGCTGACCAACTGAAACTAGGTTCTTTGTAATACTAGGCACATTTAAGACATCACTTAATGTGTTTCGAACATGATTTTTTTGTACTAGCAGTACATTCCCGACATCATTAATCACGTGTAAGGTATCCTCACCAGCTGTCAAATACTCCTTACTCTTAAAAGCTCCTTTTGTCTCAAACCAATTTCAAATACTCGTCATGTGACTTGTGCAACTAGAGTCTATGTACCAATTCATATCATTTCCAAGTTTTGACATACTATTCAAGACATGCTCCATGGCAAACATATTATCTCTGCCATAGTCTCTATATGAACTTTCAGCAGCGAAATTCCCATGTGCCGGATAATGGCTTCTACCTGTTTCTCTTTGACTATTTTGCTTATAATAACAATCTTTCTCAAAATGGCTGTACTTGCTGCAATGGTAACGATTCCCAAGTGCCTGTGATCTTCCCAAGTGCCTGTGATCTTCCTCTACCTCCAGAGTATGATCTTCATCTATCTCTTGGCATGTCCACTGTATTTGCATTTCTAGAAGATGATTGTCCACAACTAAAATCTCTTCCTCTATTTTGAAAGAATGCAGGATCTCTCGAATTGCCACTTCCAGATGCATTCAAACCAAGCTTTTCAAGATGCATTCAAACCAAGCCCCTATATTTAGCTTTCACTGCGGACAATGCAACAGTTGGTTGTTTCTTTAAGGACCATGAAATTAACTAAGACCCTACAAATAATAAATAGCCAGAGATGCTCCTCCTATCATCTTTTGAACCATCCCAATCTACATTAGAGTATAGCTTGATATCCAAGTTAGATGCAAATGTATAAAAAAGTCCATTTATGGTGCACTTCAAATACTTTAAGATCCTTTTGGCAGCTTCCATGTGATTTTCTCTTGGTGTATTGACTCAATGTACTAACTCTAAAGCATATATCCACTCTTCTTAGAGTTGCATAATTGAGAGTCCCAACAACACTTTGATAACCTAATATGTCTTCAAGCAGCTCCCCTTAATGAGCACTGAGTTTTTGATTCAACTCCACAGGTGTACGTGCAATTTTTGTATTCTCCATCTTGGACTTAATTAACATGTCACGAATGATGAAGACACGAGAATGTGAATATACAAGCTCTAAAGCAAGAAAGTAATTCAACAATACAAGGTCATTGATGTAAAATTCTTCCTTCATCTCAACTTTGATCTTCTTGATGCCACTAGCATCATTCCCTGTAATGATGATATCATCCACATAAACACATAGATAAATAACCTCTAAATTAGTCTTCTTAATGAGCAAAGAAATGTTTGTTTTGGTTAGTGTAAATACTTGATCCTACAAGTATGTGACGCCTATGGTTCCTTTGATTCTCTGTAGTCCCATCTGGTATTGGTAGTTCCCTTTGTTCCCTTCCTCCTCAAGATGCCACCGAGTTGATATGTGTTCACTATTCTTGGGATACATACTTTGATAAAGAGGTGTCATGATCCGTAAACTCATAAAGATGCTCAATGTTGTGAAACTTGAAGGAGGATATTTGTCATGACAACAAGGTGAAATGTACATGACGTTCTAGAGAGACCTAGTAATGTTTCGATAGTTCTCCATGAGTTGTCATGGCGACTCTTACACATGAGTGGAAAATGGTCTTTGTTGTCGTACAACTTTGTGAGCTTGTGAGCGCCTATACTCGTTTTATTCTTTAGGCTGGGAGCTAGCTTCAAGGATTTAGCTTCCTTACATTCCGAAGCTATCTTATCATCTATGACTCAAAAAGTTAGAGATTGGAAGTGTGTTTCCATGCTAGCCTAGGATTGTGGGCTTATTAGGCCATCAAGAGACGAGTCATTTTTCTCCAATCTATCGCATACTCAAGCTTTAAGAAACGCAGTTTGTGCTTCATTTTAACATCCTCTTTCAATTTTGGATCTAAGATCCTTGAGTGCCCTTACAAAGAGCCCTTTATTTCGAACACGACAATCCTCTTTAGGTAGCGGAAAATTAGTCAATGTAGGATTAGTGACATTGTAGGTGGAGGAGTCATTTAGGGTTCAGGGACTGGCTTTTCGATCTTTGTTATTTTTTTACGCTATTTTGATATTCGTTAAGCACACTCTAGAAATGTTGTTCTTCTTTTTGCAGTGTTTCTTATCTTTCCTAGAATCTCTCTTACTTCTTTCGGATTTGTTCATCCTTCATATGTGTTAAGAACTTTCTCTTGTATTTTCAAGGCCACCTCTATCATCTACTAGCACAGGGCTAGACATTCCTTTCCTAAATATCGTCGTTTCTAACATTTATCATGCTCCTCATTTAATGTTCCTACTTTTCATATGTCATAGATGGATTTAAATAGTCCTTGTAACTCATAGCTTAGAGGGTGAGAAACTCATAGGTGAGAGGGTGAGCAAGTATTGATCCAAGGTAGCACCATGTATTTTCGTATCAAGATGATTTCAACGCTCATGGAAAATGCCTTAGGTCCTACTCATATCAGTGGCCAAATCTCTAAGGCAATCAAATTAAAATGCTCCATTAGATGAGGCCACCCCTGACTCTACTTATGTTCCCCATTGCCATTGATTGCCTCAGCTACTTGGATAACTATCATATCTTGGAGAGACTCTTTTCCACTAACACAAACACTCTTGTGCATAATGTCCTAAATAGTATCACCACCCTTTCAAAGTGTCTAAACACATTCGTCATTGCCTTTAGTTCTAGAATAAATCATTCCTAAACTATATTCAAGTCCATTTTAGAAGCCCCTCAACATTTCTTGGTTAGGTAGGGTTTTTGAGACCTCCCTCGTTGATACATCTTCTAGCTGCTTGGTAATTTGATGCATTTTGAGGTTTCAATGGGTGAATGAGGCAAATGGGTTCTTGCTAAGTTAGATAATAAATTTTCCTATTGGAAGGGAATGCAAATCAACCTTGTAGGGTATGTGATGGTGATCAAGACTAAGGAATGGCATATACATTGGCAACCAAGTGGATGATAAAAGCGTGGTGCAACATGGAAGCTTCATGTGAAAAATTTAATTTCCAAGAAACAATTCTCCTCTTACTCTCACAAGAATCCCTACATGGAAGGGTCTTCATCTGTTCACCCTCATCTTTTCTCTACTTCCTATTACTCCCAAGCGTTCGTACATTGTCTACTATGCATAGAAAATTTGGAACAATATGAAACTCATCATCAAGCTAAATGAGTGCATTTGGCTTCCTATTACGGCAATCAAAAAAATTGACTTGGAGTACCTCTAAAAGGAAGAGAGGCTATGGAACAAAGTATATTCTAAGTGGAAACATCTTTACAATCATGAGAGATGACATTGGAAAAGATTGTAGGACATAGATCCAACTAGGAGAGTAGACTATCAAGATTAGTGCCTCCTAAGAAACATAATATATGCTTAGGAAAACTCAAAGATATTCCTCCTTCATGGTAATAATTTGCTGCAAATTGAAGGGTTAAGGTTGCTTAATGGTAAATAATTGAATAAAACATTGTGGATCCATAAGCATTATTGAGTGGCGCATCTCCCTTAACAAGAGATGCTGTTCGAAGTAGCCCAGTATTAGATGGTTACTAAAATTGCAGGACCTTTGGTGTCCTCTCATTCAGAAAAAAAAATTCAGTACTTAGTTTGGAAATTCTCCATCCGTGAATTCAGACCAATATCAAAGCTAATTAGATGTGTGGGACACTTCAATGGTGTAAATGTTATCTCACAGATAGAGAAGACCGTGGTCACATCTTCCTTTAGGAGTCACTCTTTCTCGCAAACTCTTGCGAGAATATTGAAGTTACAAAGTCCAATCAACTTAAAATCAACTTAAAGGAAGCTCTTCGTGGAGAAGCATTTGGCTGCTCCACTAACTTGTGGAATGCCATCAAAGGGGAAATGATTGGGAGGCTATGGAAGGAAATATGTATGGCGAAGATGGATGACCATCCGAAGAAATGGACAATGGGTAAATCCCTTGATGTGTAGGGCTTATTAATCCTCATTTGTAAGAAGTACCCGCTTTTCATACACCACATAATTTTGGTGTCGGATAACAACAATATTGAAAGCAAAGGACCTTCCCATGAAGGTGATGAAAAAATCATTAGTCTTCTCTAGATCTCTCTCCGAATCATAGATCTCCCTCTACTGTGCGATGAAAAATCATTGATCACCTTATGTATCTTTAGTCTCTCTCCATTTTCCGACAATTACCATTGTTGTGCCTTTGGTTCCTCCTACCTCTGCTTTCTAGAATATGGAAGATTCCAAGCACAATATGCCCATTCACTGTACTATTGTTTGGTTTTATCTAATTCAAGCGCGGGCAACTAGGCCCTGATAGAACTTCCTTTGTCTGAAGAAGAAAAGTATCCTGAGAGAATTGGTATCGATTTCAATATCATGTGAGGGACTATTACGGATTCAAATATGGTTATTACTCAATCCTTGTTTCACTTAGAGTGAAAAGTCTAACTCGCTCTTCATCTTTGCACATCTTTGCACTTCACGCTCATATAAAGACGCTTCTTCATGAAAAACAATCTCTCTTGAAATATTTACTTCTCTAATATTTTGTTCAATTACTTTATGGTCGCCCTTCTTCCATGCCATTTAATAACCTTGGATTCAAGTTTGAACTTCACTATTGTGGGATGAAAAAATATCATATGCAACATGGAATCGTCATTTGAGAAAACTAATTTTCAAGAAACAATTCTCCTCTTACTCTCACAAGAGTCCCTACATGGAAGGGTCTTCATCTGTTCACCCTGATCTTTTGTCTACTTCTTATTACTCCCAAGTGTTCAGACATTGTCTACTATGTGTAGAAAATTTGGAACAATATGAGACTCTTCATCAAGGTAAATGATGGCATTTGGTTTCCTATTAGGGGAATCAAAAGAATAGACTTGGAGTACCTCTAAAGGGCAGACAGGCTATGGAACAAAGTATATTCTAACTGGAACATCTTTGAAATCATGAGAGATGAAACTAGAAGAGATTTTAGGACGTAGATCCAGCTAGGAGAGTAGACTATCAAAACCCGTGCCTCCTAAGAAACATAATTTATGCTTGGAAAAATGCAAAGATGTGCCTCCTTGATGGTAATGATTTGCTTCAAATTGAAGGGTTAAGATTTCTTAATGGTAAATAATTGAATAAAATATTTTGGGTCCATAAGCACTATTGAGTGGCACATTTCCCTTAACAAGAGATGGTGTTTGAAGTAGCGTTATATGAGATGGCCACTAAAATTCTCGGACCTTTGACATCCTCTCATTCAGAACAAAGAAATCTAACTTATGTGGGAAATTCTCCATCCCTGAATTAAGACCAATATCAAAGCTAATAGGATGTGTGGGACAGCTCAATGGTGTAAATGTTGTCTCACGGATAGAGAAGACCTTGGTCACATCTTCTTCTTTTGCCCAAGGAGTCACTCTTTCTAGCAAGCTCTTGCCAGAATCTTGAATTTACAAAGTCAAATCAACTCGAAACAAGATCTTCGTGGAGAAGCATTTGGCTGCTCCACTACCTTGTCGAATGTCATCAAAGGGGAAATGATTTGGAAGACATGGAAAGAAAGATGTATGGCAAACTTCGATGACCATGTGAAGAAATGGACAATGAGTAAATCCCTTGATGTGTTGGGGTGATTATAAAAACAAAGATGATGAATCCAAAGAGGATATATTAGTGCTTATGAATGTGCCACTTAAGGAAGGTAAACTAGATAACCATGTGTTCTATATTGACTCTAGATGCTCGAAACATGTGGCAAGGAATGTCGCTTTGCTTTCAGAATCGGAAGATGCAAAGAATAATCATTAGGTTTGAAAAGTGATGAAACACCCTTTGGATAAGATGTGCCATTTAAACATTTCAATGGTATTATGAATCTATTAAGGAGAGTTCTCTATGTACCTAGTATTGCTAAAAATCTAATAAGCATAGGCTAGATTGTGAAGAATGGTTTTCAGATGAGGTTCGCAAAAGCTTTTCCCGGAATCTTGAAGTTACAAAGTCCAATAAACTCGAAGCAAGCTCTTCGTGGAGAAGCATTTGGCTGCTCCATTACCTTGTGGAATGCCATCAAACGGGAAATGATTTGTAAGATATGGAGAGAAAGATGTATGGAAAACTTCGATGAACATCTGAAGAAGCGGGCAATGGGTAAATCCCTTGATGCGTTGGGCTGATTAATTGTTGTTGGGCTCATTAATTGTCAATTCTAAGAAGTAACTGCCTTTCATACACCACATAATTTTTGTGCTAGATAACAACAAGATCGAAAGCAAGTGAACTTCCCATTTAGGGGATGAAAAAATCGTCAATCTTCTCTACCTTTGGGTCCTCCTACCTCTGCTTTCTACAATATGGGAGATTCCAAGCGCAATATGTGCATTCACTGTACTACTGTTTGGATTTCTCTAATTCAAGCTCGGGAGGCTAGGTCCTGATAGAACTTCGTCTTTTTGAAGGAAGAAAAGTATCCAGAGAGACTTGGTATGGACTCCAATATCATGTGAGGGACTATTACGGATTCAAATATGGTTATTATTCACTCCTCGTTTCACTGAAAGTGAAAAGTCTAAGTGGCCCTATTTTTTATAGTTCTATTCATCTTTGCACATGTAGGATGTACACGTCGGATGTGGCCTTCGTAAGCAATGCCAATCTCCTGAAATTACATAGCCTTCCGATTTTTGAAATCTCACTTGATGTTTACACATTTGGGATGTGGCATTCGTATGGAATGATTATACAGTATTTGATATAAGGAAATGAATACCTCATAATCCCATGATATTTGACGATTTGAAGATGTTTAACATGGATACTTCACGAATCCAAGAGGATTCTAAGCTGTGGCCTTCGGATGAACGCATATGTAGTCTCTCATATTAGGAAGTAAATTAAGATACCGTCGTTAATATCAGGAAGTGAACGTGGCCATCATATGAATGAATCTCGACGTGTGTGTCTTTAATATTCGGAGGTGAATCTACCTTGCTTTTTATTTTGAGTCTGCTTTGCATTTGTGAACAGAACTTTCGTCCTTGGAGATTCTCGACCTTCGAGGATGCACATCTTTGGAGACTCTTTCCTTCCTCCCCACAACTCTCCAGAAACTGTGGTTGAACGGTTGCAGCAGCCTCGGGATTGTGAAGGTGAGTAGCGATCGAAGGTTTTGGACCATCTCATTCCCATTTGCTGACGAGACGTTATTTGCAGGCCTCGCTACCAAACTTACGCCAACTCGATGCAGAAAAATGCACAAAATTGAAGTGGCTTTCAATGGAACTTGGCGCCTGCATGCGAGAACTATATTTGGAGGGATGTGATGGACTGAAGGAATTCCTTGAGACCATTCAGCCATCTTTCTTCGAAGGTAGTTCTTCTAAAAGAATTTTTAATAGAATATAGGAAAGGTGACGGGAAACCAGTACAACGAATAATCATAATAAGAAAATTTCTTTCTTTTTTTTGCGATTCTATGAAAACATCGCATTTCTTACCAGATATTCTCCCTGTAGACAAAACCATTTTGTTTACGTATTTTATTTTATGGTTACGTCTTTTAAGCTTGATTTCTTGGTTCATCACTGCTTGAAAAGTCTAAGATACTTCACAGAAATTTCCGTTAGATACACATTCGGTAACATACACCTCGCATACTAGCATTCAAATAATAATACGCATCTTGTGTTTCGATGTTTGATTATTAGATTGGTTCGATTCGGAAACGTTTGAAGCATTACATGTTGCTTTGTTTTATCCATTGAAGATTCTATGAAGCTGAACACTAACGACAATCAACGAAGGAACTCAAGCATCCTTGTGGAGCTCTATGTGGAGTTACTAACACAAACGATTAACACAAAATCTTTGTATTAGGTAAAATAATCAGCTAGTTCCTTTGGTTTTATGGTCCATTTAAATTTGGAACATGATCGGATGGATTGTGACGTTTACAATTTTGTAAAGATTACAATGATCAGCAGCTAGAAGTGATGGAACGTCACACAATGCTCAAAATATTAAGCATGTTGTTAAAAGTTTCAGAAAATATGGCTTCAAAGAATTACAGAACATAGAAATAGATATTTTTCTAGCAGAATGTAGAAACAAAAATGGTCACAGATCTGGGATACAAGCAAAGAAATAGTAACTTTGAAATTAGGGTATCAAATTGATTTACAATAGATAAAAACGCGTCGCGTAGTGGTGAATTTTGGTGTAAATGAAACATACCCAAAATCATAGAGTGCCTACAAGTTAGAATACTCAAAACGTTCGAATAGACATTGAGATATCGCACAATCAACAAAAATTTGTCATTGGCGACATAGATATTCATAATAGGTTTCCAAAAAATACATACTTTTGACACCTTATCGATTGCTTTTTGTATAAAACCTACTCAAATATACAAGAACATGGTTTAAGCTTTCGAAGTAGCAAAGATCAATGAATTTCGATGCCCCAACAAAGAAAACCATTGTTTTATTGAGAGGGTATTAACACAAGCGATTAGCTCTTCTAAAAATAGAGACCAGTATTTTGTTCCTTTTAACCACATATTCTCTAACTTGATGCATATGTGTGACTTGTGAACCTTATTTATAATTTTTAGAAATGTAACCTTCCAGAAGGGTAAAAAAGGAAAAAAAAATTAGGAAAGTATAGGTCAATTCATGATCAAAACGTCGGTTTACATAGATGTGTAGGCTTCAAGGAGTCTTGATAAACAATTGCTTGCTCCATGTACACATCTTCTTTCAAATCACCATTGAGAAATGCATTTCTCATGTTCAATTGATAAAGATCTCGTACCTTCCTTGTAGCAACACTTATTAATGTCCTTAATGTTACTATCTTTCCAACATGAGAAAATCTATTATAATCAATGTCATAATTTTATGCAAATGTTTGAAAATTTACCTTTCTTTCTATCTACTTATTGAACCATCATTGTAGCAAATTTCTTGTCTCGAGAGGTGCTTCGAATGTTTGAAACCCTTGTTCCAGAGCATGTTAGCATTTTTTAGGTCCCATGAAGCCACACCCTTCATGCCCATGATCGGAAACTAGATTGAGTCATTTTGTCTAATATCGGCCACCAATTTCCAATCTACTCTACTTCTGATATATTTTTTGAACTTGTTCCAACTCTTCCATAGGGAGTGCACAAGATTCGATCATTTAGTGGAAATTGAAATTTGAGAGAATAAAAGCGTAAGGTGGCCCATGTCCTAGGGAGGCCTACTAGCGTGATCACATTCTTGCTCCCAAAAATGAGTCTGTCCCAAGAAGTCTGATAGCTAAGCCCTGATGATCCGTTTTGCCACCAACTTGTCAGTCATGCCTTCACTATCCATAATGCCCAGACCCCCACAATCCTTTTTGTTGATGTAGGTTGTCTATTTAATTTTGGGAACGCCGCTTCTATTGTGGTCCCCCATCCAAAGAATATCTATGCAGATTCTTTCGAATTCGCGAAACCCTTGATCCTTCGTTCTCTCGTAAGAGAGCAAGTAAATGGTGAAGGAGATGAGAAACCTATTAATAACCATTGCATGCCCGCTGAGATTGATTTGTATACCCTCCCAATATGGTAACTTGTTTTCTAATTTGGAAAGGACCAAGTTCCATTGTTGCTCCATTGAGATGCCAAAGCCCATCGAAATACTAAGTAGGGGAAAGACTAGACTTATCGAGATAATTTGGCAACCATGATCAACTAGGAGTTGGGATGGTGTTCCGATGATGGCTCTCAAAGTAGTTTTTGAGTGGTTTATGTTCGAACTAGATACCACAAAGAATGTGTCAAGCCACCCCCAAAAGGTTTCAATGCTGGTAAAATCATTATGAACAAATGCATTCATGTCGTCTGCAAATAGCCTTATGATCATCTACATTTGGTTGAGGAGTAGAGAGAAACCTGTCATCTGGCCCATTTCCATGTGATGTTGCACAAGAGGGTTGAGCCCCTCCATGGAAATAACGAAAAGTAGAGGGGTCAATGGGCACCCTTGGCTAATAGAGCATTCTAGTCTGATAGCCTTTGATAAGTGACCGTTCATATTTATTTGGTTTGATGTGTTCTCTAGCAATTTAGAAATCATCATAGTGAATTTTCGACTACAATGGAAGTCTTGAAGAGATTGGAGAACAAAGTCCCATCCTAGCCTGTCATCGGCTTTCTCGAAGTCATATTTAAGGAAAATAACATCGTGCTCAAGCTCCTCAGCAAATGCAAGACCTTCCCAAATATCAATAATAGCTTCCAATATTGACCTACGCTTGATGCGTTCTTTTTGCTCCTCATAGAGCCACCTCTTCAAGTGGTAAGAAATAACTTTGCAAGAATCTTGTACCTAGTTTGAAGCATCCATATTGGGTTCCAGTTTTCAATCCTATTCATGTTATTATTTTTATGGATAAGCTTGATGAGACCATTATTTAGGCAATTAATTTTGCAAGAATCTTCTATCTAGTGTCCGGGGAGCAATAGATTATGCTCTCTGACTACAGTAGACAAGATTTTAGAAATACACTTCTAGTTACAATAACTCCCACGTAAGGAAAACAATACAAGGATACGTGATTGATACAAGATCTCCCATAATCCAGGACCGATAAAGTACGGAAAACTAGACTAGAGATGATACAAGATCCCACAACCCGGGATCGTAAATATGGAACAAGATCTTTGGATTTCAAGAACTCCCTTCTAGGAGATGAACTAGATACAAGAAAGAACTCCAGAGGATCTCGTACTATGAGATTATAAGAGGACTAGACTAGATGTCCAGGATACAAGACTAGAGAGGACTGGAACAAGGAACAAGACAAGAACAAGAACTGGAACTTGCAGAGTACTTACTTAGCGGTCGTGACTCCTTCAGCTCCAAAGATTGGTATTGGCAAGACTGATTATGAATGTGGGCAACCCCTCCTTATATAGGTTTTCCAAGGGCGGTTCTAGGACGGTTACAAATTGATGATGTCATCAATTCAAAGCATGGTCTTTGGATGTCAGAATGAAGCAAGAAGACAGTTGATCTTAGGGTTTTGGCATGTTCCAGACACAATGGAAGCATTAGTTTCCTCAAAGGTTGAACCAATCATGAGATAGAGGATTCACATAGAATCTGAGATTGAGGATGGTTTCCTTTGTCCATGACACCCAGTTTGAAGCATCATTGGCTTCTAGTTTTCAATCTTGTTCTTGTTATCATTTTTATGGATTATCTTGATGACACCATTATTTGGGCATTCAAGAAGTGCACCAAGAGCCAATGCCTCTTGCAAAACCAAGCCCAATGGACTTGTGACCATCTCTCTGATCCATTTGAAAAATGCATTAGTGAGGTTGTCATGTCTTGTGCTTTTCCCATTGGGGAGCATATGGATACCTTCAAGCATCTCATTATCTGAAATGGGTGCATTAAGTATGGATTACAAATTATAAGGTATTCTCAAGGGAGAGACTCTATAGATTGTTGCCATGCAATCCCGCCTATGGGGAGAAAGGGACGTCAAAATCCCAGGATTTGAGTATAGTGGTTGACAATAATAGTACTATTTTCTTCTTTTGTTTTGCATTTGACCACATTACAACCTATCAAGAATGGAATAGAGTCTCTAGATTGGTTCCCCTTGAGGATTCCACACATCTCTTTAGTTGGTTTCTTGAACTTACCCTCCTACCAATCTTTAAAGTATATTTGTAATTTTTTCCTTTCCTTTTTCTCTCGTATCTCAGCGTGCCTTTGATTTTCTGTAGTCCCATCTGGTATTGGTAGTTCCCTTTGTTCCCTTCCTCCTCAAGATGCCAAAGCCTTTGATAGAGCTTCTATCTCTGCTTCCGCGGTGTTGGAATAGATGGATGGACACTCCAGAAAATGAGTAGGTACTGCCAAATCGTGCTTAGTACCAGTCCCTTATAACTTCCGAGTTGATATGTGTTCACTATTCTTGGGATACATACTTTGATAAAGAGGTGTCATGATCCGTAAACTGACATATCTAATAAACTTTTTGCCAAAACCACAATCATGAAGAGACTGAAGAATGAAATCCCATTCAATCCTGTCATAAGCCTTATCAAAATCAATTTTGAAAAAGTAAGTGTCAATATTAAGCTCTTTATAATACTCTAAACTTTCCCAAATGGTAATAATGTTATCCAAGATAAATCTTCCTTTAATAAAGCCTTTTTGCTCTGGAAGAATTATACTATCCATTAAAGGACTCAGCCTTCTGGCAAGAATGGAAGCAAAAAATTTGTAAAGAGAAGTCAGGCAGGAGATGGGTCTCCAATTGTTTAAGTCATCTTTATGCCCTCTTTTATGTAAGAGCTTTATCACTCCAGTGTTGATAAAAGGAGAAAGAGACCCCCTTCTAGAGGCTTCTTGCCAGATCTTGAGAATTATGGGCACCAACAAATCCTTGAATTCCTGGAAAAACTCATAAGGCAGACCATCATGCCCCGGGGATTTACCAGGCTTCAATTTGCTAATGGTTTCTCTCACCTCACCCTCAGAGAAGGGCATGTCAAGGAGGGAGTCCATTCCCTGAGGAACCAGCTTCTTCCTACAAAGGGCAATGGCAGCTCTTGCGCTCCACACATCAGCCCCTCTCTTGGGAGGCAAAGAGAAAATATTGGCAAAGAACCTATGGGCAATCCCCAAGTTATCCTTCATATTAGTAGCTAAAAGACCATCACTGTCTTTAAGAAGAGGGATGAAGTCCCTAGCCTTTTTCTTTCTCATAAGATCAAACATATGTTTATTAGGCTTATCCACTTTACCGGCCCAGAATTCTCGAGACGTGACAAGGGCACCTCTAGCAAGGAGGTAATCAACTTTCCTCACCTTTTCTTGCAACTCAAGGAATTTATGCCTTTTGGAATTAATATCAAGCTTAGAGGACTCCAGAAGATCCAGCTCCTTCAATATCATCATTCTTCTCTTATACCTAATATTTTTAGCTTTATTCTTAAAGTTCTTAACAGTAATTTGGATTTCTCTAACAGCCTCTTCCCAGGCCACAAGCGGAGATCTATCTTGATTAAAATGAGAAAACAGAATATCAGCGATTTTCTCCTTAACTATAGGAATTTTAAACAAGGAAGAATCCATGTGAGGCCAACCAGCACGATAAGAGGGGTTATCCAAGAAAAGCTTCACAATCAGAGGAGCATGATCAGATAAACCCAGGGACCTGTCAATGTCACAACTAAAATTCCACAAACTATTGCTTTTACCAGCATGCAAGTAAAACTTGTCCAGTCTGGCAGACAAAAAATTCACTTTATTTCTGTTGTTCCAGGTATGACCTGTGTTAAGAGAGAGATCAAGCAGACTGTGTTTATTAATCAGATTAATCCAACAATGCTTCTCCCCTCCAGAGATAATGTTATCATTGTTACCTATCCTATCACCCAAATTAGTAACCATGTTAAAGTCACCCGTCAGCATCAAGACATCATTAATTTTAGCGATTTCTTCCCAGCATTTAGCCCTTTGAGAAGCCTGATTAGCAGCATAAACACACACAATAGTACAATTAAAAGGCTCTTTGCATTTGACAGCAACCCACTGGTTAGAACTGCTTTTGTACACCTCCTTAACAAGATGATACACACCATTAGCCACCCCAATGGCAGCACCTCCTTTACCACTATGATCAGTATGAACCCACTGGTAAGAATTTGAAACAGTTTTTAAATTCGACAACAGAGAGGAACCTCCCACTTTCAACTCCTGCAAACAGATAAAGTCAGGAAAATTAGAAGAATCTTTGAGCCAATTATTGATGGCCTTACTCCTGATAGGATCAGTGAGCCCTTTAGTGTTAAGAGAAATTAGTTTAATACAATCCATAGACAAAAAAGAAAGGAGAAACTTACTTTTTAAGATTCTTACCAGGCTTAATTGCTGAAACTGAATTCCTGACCATATCCTTTCTTTTGGTCTTGTTTTTACCTTTAGCATTAGGTGACAGGACATTGGACATATGTACATCTTGGTCGATGATGGGACCAGAGCTCAACAGATCTGAATTATGTTCATCAAATTTATTAATTTGATCCGTAAACATTTCATCACAGTTACTTAGAGAGTCATCTTCAGATAAGTCAGCAACAGGAGTTGGACCCGTATTAAGTCTGGGAATCGATTCCAACCTACCAGTTCCCCTTCCTTCACTACCTTTATGAGTAACCCAATTAGACTGACTTACCTGAGCTTTTAAATTCTCCGACTCAACAGCCTTAGTGAAATGTATGTTGGCTTCAAAGTTATGACTTCCGAGACTTTTATTCTCATCATGGATCTCAGAGGTCGAAGGAGGATGATCATCGTTGGTGACTTCTTCAAGAACCTGATAAGGATTGAACACACCTTTGTACAGAGGTTCAGACTTACTCACAGAGCTAGGGTTTTTCTTCCTTTGCTTGACAGTAACTTTTTTGAACCCTGAGTCATCTTTGTGAGGAGTTTTAACATTAGGGGCAGCAGCTTTGGTGCCTAAATCCTCACCATCATTCACTTTAGACTGATTTTTACCAAGCAAGGGACAATCCTTTATTAAATGTCCCTGTTTATAGCAGTTAAAACAAGCATTAGGCAAATTTCTATAAAACACCTTTTGAACATGCAGCCTAAACCCCTCAGAGTTCTTAATGAGAAGCTCAGTTTTAATATTTCTAGAAATATCAACTTTAATAAGCAGCTGAGGTTCCCATTTGACATTAAACTCTTTTTTTGGCTTTTGGCCCAGAACTTTGCCAATGAGAGAACCAAGCTTATCAAGCCATGGGTAATATTCAATAGGAAAATCTGGAAATTCCACCCAGACAGGAACTTTAGTTGGCTTATTATTTCTGGGATTAAAGCCAGGATACCACTTGTAAAAGGAGAGAGGAGTATTTCTAATTATCCAAAGCCCCTCTGCTATAACATGCAAAGCACTACTCACATCATCAAAAAAAAAGAGAAAGAAATTGTTAGGCAGGAACTGAACATGCTTAGCAAATAGGCCTTTGCTTTCCCAGTTTACACGCATCCAGTTTTTAAGAAGTTCCTGTGTGGGCCTAGGACCATGACAGTGAGCAATCACTATCTTATCCTCTAAATGCACATTCCATTTATTCAGGGCCGAACTCTCAATGACCAAGGTGCATTCTTCCTGATCATTATTTTCAAGGTCAATATCGATGGAATGCACACCCTCCTTATCAGACGAGGAACTAGCAACCCCATTACCCTCAATGATCTTGCTTTTACCTTTGATATCATTGAACAGAGACTGAGGAAAGATGTTACCTGAAGAATCCTGTTTTGAAAACATTGAAAAAAAACCTTGCTGTTGATTCTGTAAAACCTTGGCGTACGACGCAACCCCTTGCAGGGATTGAGGAGTGAACAGAACATTCTTAGTTTGCGCGACATTAATCTTTTCTTGCCCAAGCTTATCTCCCGACTCAGAGACAGTACCTGCAATGCATTCGAATACTGGATTAATCAGAGTATTATTGATACTATTGTTACCTTCTCCCTTAGAGCCTAGTAGACCGACGGGTAGCGCCTCATGTAAGGCCATAGCAACACAAAGAAGATTATCACAACTCGCAGGGAACGCCAACAGACAGAGCAGAGCGAGGTCCCCCTCAGAGCGAGGGGGACGAAGGAAGCACGAGCAAAGAGCCCTCCCCGCCGCGGGGGCGAGAAGACGACTTCACCCAAAACCCCCAGTACCCTAGGCGCATTCAAAACCCACTCCGCACTCCCCAGTCTCCTCGAATCCAGAGAAATCTTGCTTCTGCTATAACAACGTTTTATTGTTTTATGATGTTCTATGTCTAATATTCTGGAGTGAGTATACTTTTATTCTAATTTTGAGCATGCTTTGAGAGGAACTTCCTTCAAGGCACGTGGGTTCTTTTATTTTCCAACAGGGCTTTCATCCTTGGAGGTTCTCGACCTTCAAGAATGCACATCTTTGGAGACTCTTTCCTTCCTCTCCACAACTCTCCAGAAACTGCGGCTGAACGGTTGCACCAGCCTCCGGACTGTGAACGTGAGCTACGATCGCGATTACTGGACTTCAATGATTCTTTTTTTTTTTTTATAAAGGAAGTTCGGCCTTAGCCTAATCTCCCGGACTTTAATTATATTAAAGAGAAAAAGTTACAAGTGAATGGGACTAGTGCCCATGGGACCCCCCGAATCCCACAACGCAGGGGAGGAGTATGGCAAGCTACAAGGCATTACAAATGAGGCGGATAACATTACCATCACCCTCATGTGGGACCCATATGGGTTTCAACTTGTTGTTTTCCAGGAGATAAATACAGTGATGTCTAAACGGTGGTGATCTCTTGACTCGGGAGATTCTTTTACCAAGGAGAAACAAGGATTTCTCGATCGACCATTCCTTAGGAGTTTGGCCGAAATTGACGGCACAGCGCTCTCTCCAAATCTTCCAGAGAGCCTCACCTCTGATGGCATTCCATAGCCTCGATGAGCATCCGATCGCCTCACCCAACATCACTTGTTGCCAGTTGATTTGACTCGTTAGTCTCAAAGCCCGGGACACGTGATGCCAGACAACACGGGACTTGGGGCAGTCAAAGAACAGGTGGGCTAAATCTTCGATGCACCGATGACAACGCTTGCACCATGGCGGCACACCACAGATTTTGTTAGCCCTTGCATTGGTCCAGATTCCCTTATGCAAGACCTGCCACATGAGAACGGACTTTTTGACCTCAATTAGGGGGTGCCAAAGAGACATGAATTTTAGCTCCCACCGAAGTTTGGTCCAAGCAAGGCACCATCTCTTGTTAAGGGTGTGGTGAACATCCAAATCCCCTTTGAAGTTCGGGATTCTGGAAAGCTTCTTACCATTGCTCCATTTGAGGCCCTCCGAGCAAGGAAGATCCTGACCGCAGAGAAGGCGGGTAGTTGAGCGGTCCCAGGCTAAACACCTGCTTTGAAGAAGAGTCCATTCCTCAAAGGTAATGCTAAGTCTCGGATCCAAATCTTCGAACCTAATCCACTGGCAGGTCTCTTGTTTCCAGAGCTGTTTCCACTGTTTGAACCCCTTGTTCCATAACCGCCTTGCAGTTTGGAGGTTCCAAGATTCCACTCCCCGAATGCCACTGATCGGGAACCAAATAGAGTCATTTTGTCTTATGCCAGCTGCCCACTTCCAATCATCGCTGATTCTGATGAACTGTTTGGCCTTGTTCCAATTCTTCCATAAGGAACACACGAGGCTAGAGCCTTTAGGGCAGACTGGGTGGGGGGAGAACAAAAGCGTGAGAATCCCTATGTCCTTCCAACCAGGGAGGCCGACAAAGGTAAAGTCTTCCGTGTTTCTGAAGATCAATTTAGCCCAAGAGGACTCCCTATTGCTCCAGGCCTTGATAAGCCATTTAGCTGCCAGCTTGTCAGCTAAACCAGCAATATCCAAAATACCCAAGCCCCCTGAGTCTTTAGGGCTAATGCAAGTTTCCCATTTGATGTTGGGAACCCCCCTTCTGTTGGGGTCCCCAGTCCAAAGGAAGTTCCTGCAGATTCTTTCTACTTTGGCCAAGTCTTTCTCCTTAGGTCTCCAACACGAGATAAAGTAAATAATTGTAGACAACATAAAGGTGTTAATAACCATAGCACGTCCTGCCAGGTTGACTTGCATACCTTTCCATTGATTCAGCTTGCTATCCAACTTGGATAGCACCCAGTTCCATCGTTGGTCCATTGAGATATCGAAACCCATCGGAATGCCGAGGAGACGGAAGACTTGACCGCTAGGGATAACTTGACACCCCCGATCTACCAACAATTGGGGAGTAGGCCCGCTGATCGCTCTAAAAGCAGTTTTAGCATGGTTGATTTTTGAGCCTGATGCCATACAAAAGGTGTGGAGGCACCACCAAAACACCTCAATGCTATTTATATCGTTATGCACAAAGGCATTCATGTCATCAGCAAAAAGTCTCACAACCATTTCGCCGTGATTTAGAGGTAAGGAGAGACCCTTGAGATTTCCGGCGTCCATGTGATGCTTTAATAGGCAGCTGAGTCCATTTGAGGCGATAGCGAATAGTAAAGGAGCCAGAGGGCAGCCTTGCCTAATTGATCTTTTTAATCGAATGGGCTCAGAGAGCTTACCATTGATGTTTATTCTAGTTGAAGCATTTCCAAGAAGCGTGGAAACCATCTTCGTGAACTTTTGGCTGCATCCAAGGTCTTTCAATGATTGAAGAATAAAGTCCCATTCCAATCTGTCATACGCTTTGTCGAAGTCGATCTTAATGAAAAATAGATCTTGAGCAGACTCCTCAGCAAAAGCAAGGCCTTCCCAAATATCAATAATTGCTTCAAGTATAGATCTACCTTTGATAAAACCTTTCTGGTCCTCGCACAGCCATGACTTTAAATGACAGGAGATTCTGTTGGCGATAACTTTTGCAATTATCTTGTATCCAGTTTGGAGCATGGTAATCGGACGCCAGTTTTCAATTTTGTTCTTATCTCCCCGTTTGTGGATTAACTTGATGACGCCATTATTCAGGCACTCAGGGAGGGCACCGAAGGAGAGAGCCTCTTGCCACACGAGGCGCAGGGGGGTGGCCACCTGAAGTTTGAAGGACTTAAAGAACTCATTGGTAAGGCCATCTGGACCTGGACTTTTCCCATTGGGAAGGGCATCAATAACCTCGATAATTTCATTCTCGGAGATGTTAGCATCCAGAAGAGCAATCAAGTTCTGTGGGATTCTGGTTTGAGCAACCCTTGAGATGGTTGCCATGGAGTCGCGCCTGTGGGGGGAAAGAGGAGTCGAGACCCCGAGAAGGTTGGTAAAATGTTCGACGATGATAGTTCTATTCTCCATTTCTGTGCAACATTCAGTTCCATTGTTATCGACCATTAGGGGGATGGATTCCCTAGCTTGTTTCCTTTTGAGGATGTTACACATCTCTTTCGTTGGTTTGTCCACCTTCCCTGCCCACCAATCTTTGAAGAAAATTTGGAGATTTTTCCTTTGGACCTCCTCCTCTAATCTTAGCCTACCCCTGATTTTCAACAGACCCTGTTGGCAATGTAGCTTACCTTTGTTCACCTCTTCTTCAAGCCGTGAGAGCCTCCGGTACACCGTTTCTCTTCTGTTTTTTCGAATTCCTCTTATAGCCTTTTGAGTCCTGATTAGAATTTTACGAGTCCTTTCTACCGCGTTTCTCCAACACTTAGGTGGTTCATTACAGTAAGCAAAGGCTTCCGTCCACACCTCAGAAATTTCCTGGTGGACAGAGGGGAGGGAAAATGATGTTTGACAAGCCTGAAACCAAGGAGCTTTCTGGAGCATGGGAATTGGTTTGAAGGACAGAGTAATCGGATAGTGGTCTGAGATTGTGAGGTCCATGTGTTGAGAAATCGAAGGAATACCCCACTGAAGGATGGTGTTCTGGTCGATGTAGCATCTATCAAGCCTTGCTTTCCTCAAAGAGTCCCCCGACTGGAGATTAGACCAAGAGAAACCCTGGTTGTCTTTCACTTCGACCAGGTCGAGATGGAGCTTGATTTTATCCCAAATCTCTTTCTCCTGACCGTCAATAATTTTTCCTTTGTTATTCCATCAGTCCTCAGGAGATTCAGCCATGTTGAAGTCCCCACAAATCAGAACATTGTGTGAAAGGGAGTCAAGGGAAGCCCAAGTATCCATTCTATCTGTTTCCCCATTAGGGGCATAAATTGAGACCACAGTGAACTGGAAAGGAGACCCGAAAGAGGCAGCAATCCAACGATGATTCCGACCTTCAAAAGTCGAGGTCACATTGTTAGACAAGGCGTGACTAATACCGATAGAAGCACCCCCTGTCCCTCTAGGGTGAGAAGTGGAGAACCAAAGGTGGTTCGGAGAAATGCATTTAAGCCGTTTTTGTAGATCCTCACCGTCGATTTTAACCTCTTGTAAGCAAATAAAGTCAGGGGCGAAGCACATGTCCTTGAACCACTGGCCAAGAATCGAAGCTCTTGACGGGTCAGACAGACCCCTAACATTTAGAGATGTGAATTTCATTAATGATGGTTGCCCTCTTTGAGGGGAGGGACCCGATCTTTTTTCTTCTTGTGGTCTTCTTTTTTCTTCCCTACTTCTTGACTTAGGATCCTACTCTTGAGGGGGCTCTTCCAAGGCATGCCGGAAGGTTGTTTACCTTTAAGCTTGGACTTTTGTTGCGGTAGTCTTGGAAAGCATACCGGGAGGGTAGGGCCAAGAGCGGAGCTTTCGCTGTCTGGGTTGTCTTCATTGCTGGTAGTAAAGCCTTCCTCTTTACTCGTGGTGTAGCCTTCTAGGGTATCTTCTTTGCTGGTAGAGCACCCAAGGGAATTATCAGTGGGGTCTTCTTCCAAGAGGTTGTCCCCTGGGAAATCGAGTTCATTAATCTCTTTTTCTAGGTTACAGTATATGTTATTCGAGGGGGCAGCTGTCGTAGTATTCCTTGTTTTTGATCTTCGAGGGCTAACTTTCCTCTTGTGTCTCACTTCAGTGAAACCTTCTGAATCCGTCTCAGCAACGCGAGTTCCCTCTTCTTCCTCAGGCTTCCAAGGGAAATTGGCGCCTGCATGCGAGAATTAATTTTGAAGCGATGTGATGGACTAGAGGAATTGATTCCGACCAATCAGGCATCGTTTTCCGGAGGTACTTCTTTCCATCTCTAGACAAATCCATTTCGTATCAAACAATTCCATACAAAGAACTCTTCACCTACTTTAAGTTTAGTTCTTTCAAAACACCTTTTAATAGAAGACTATGGAAAAAGTCACGGTAAAACCGTACATTAATTCATTATAAGAAGGACCTTTGTTTCCTTTTATTTTTCAGTTTCTATAAAAACAACTCATTTCTAATCGGCAACTCTTTTCGCTTAAACATATTCTTGATCAAAAGGGTTTCGCATTCATTTATAACCATTTTTTCTACTTGGAAACAAAACACTTTCGTTTACATATTTTAGTTTACGTCGACGTCCCTTAATCTTTATTTTGAATTCATCACTGCTTGAAAATCTTAAGATGTTTCGTAGGCAGTTCCCTTAGATACACATTTGATATACTAGTATGTAAGAAATCACAAACATACACTTCGCATATCAGTATTTACGTAATAGGAAGTATCTCTTGTTTTTATATTTTCTTATTTGATTTCGTCACTTGGGGCTCTAAATGCCCCTTTGTTTATAAGATTGAAGATTGTTTGAAGCTAAAAACTAATGAGAATCAACGAAGGAACTCGTGTAAAAACATCATGTGTATGCGCTTGTAGAGCTTTCTCTCCACTTACTAACCTCGAATATTAACCCATATTTTTTGTATTATGTAAAATCATCAACTATTTGCTTTGCTTTTACCGTACATTTAAATCGAGTATATAAGACCTAAAGCATAGAGAAAGACAAAGGCTAAGAGTATGCGTACCACTTACCAAGATGTGAGATCTAAAGAGAGAGAGAGAGAGAGAGAGTATGTGTGTGTATAGAGAGAGAGAGAGATCTGTGTGTGTGTGCACAAGACAATGCAAGTCACAATTCAATTCACACATGCAAGTTTGAGAGAAGACAAGCAGTACTAAAATATGCACCAAATGTTGAGTTTTGCTTTCGGATTCCCGGTATGTTTAAAAACGGCCTTGATATATCCATCAGTATGGGCATCCGTATGAGCGTCGGTAATCTCCAATAAATTAGCGATGCTTATACCGATGCTTATACTAACGCTTATACCGACACTTTAAACGATCATACCGACAGTCACTTGATCGTCCGTATCTTTAAGTGGACTTTTCCAACGTTCATACCGATGGCGGGAGTGACTGTCAGTATAAGCAGCATCAGTATGCCCCTCATATGTTGCAGTGTAAGAAGTCATTAATAAAAGTCACAAAGCACTTTCTATGTGCTAGATGGACCCCATAAATCAATATGAATAAAGTCAAAAAGACCTTTGATTTGCAATCATGCTCTTGGAAAAGGACTTTATATTTGTCCTCCAAATTGACATGCCTCACAAACATAACCTAAATCAATCATTAGTAGTTGTGTTAGACACTGAACCAATGAAAGTTTTGCAATATCCATCAATCTCCCAATACTTATATGTCGTAATCTCATATGCCATAACCTTAATTGAATAATCTATGCCCCATTAAGCAACTTTTAACCTACATAATTTGTTTATCTTTGGCACTCTTCTTGTGTTATGCATGCCATTGATCATTGGAGATTTTTTTTTTACTCCATTATGCTCCATCACATCCTTTGTGAAAGTAGAAATAAGTATATATATTTGAGATTTACATGTGCATTAGGTGTACAACGACTAATGTATACTAGTTCTTGCTCACGACTATCTCTTGTAGCAATAGTTCCTTTTGATTTGGGAGCGTGTAAGTCCAAAAATAAATTCATAGTATGACTCATGTGCTTTGAGAACCCATTATCTAAATACCAAGTTTTGTTATTTATCTACCTCTTGCTGATTTCTATATGCATAGTGATATGAATGTTTTGATTATGTGTTTGAGAGTCCTCTTGCATTGCATTATTCTTTTAATGCATGTTGCTTTGGCATCTTCCTCTATGTTGTTCTTTAAAACCACCTCTTCTATGTCACAATAGATGACCACCTTTTCGTTGATGTAGACTCCCATGTCTTTGAGTAGATACTTAATCTATGTTGCTTCACAAACAGCTTGTGTAATGCCTCTATATTCAGCTTCGGTACTTGACAAAGTGATAGTTGGTTGCTTCTTGCCACTCCAAGAAATGATTGCACTTCCAAGTAAGAATGAAAAACCACTTGTTGACCTTCGATCCATGACATTTCCTGCCCAATCCGCATCTGTCTATGCATATATACATGGCTGAACTTTTCTCTCATAAAACAAACCAAAATTACATGTTCCTTTCACATATCGCAATATGCATCGCACTGCATCCAAGTGCACTCTACATGGTTTATGCATAAACTTACTCACCAAACCAACTGGAAAACTCTAATATGGTCTTGTCTTTGTTACATAAATCAAGCTTCCAACCATTTTTCTATACATATTAGCATCATGTAAGTAATTTCCATCATGGATAAGCTTAACATTTGCATCAAGTGGCATATCAACAGGTTTGCAAGCACTCATACCAAATCTCTCAAGCATTTCTAGCATATAATTGCATTGTATCATCCAAATTCCTTCTTTCATTGAAATTACTTTAATACCCAAAAAGTATTTTAGCGCTCCCAAATCCAACATCAAAAATTCAGATTTCAGTTGCCTTTGCAAATCATCAATCCTCTTCCCATCATTGCCAGTAATGATCAAATCATCGACATAGATCACTAGTAGAATCGTTTCCCTTCCTTAATTCTATACAAAGAGTGAATAATCAGCTTTCAATTACATAAATTTCAAATCCAACAACTTCTTAGTGAATCGTTCACACCATGCTCGTGGTGCTTGTTTCAAATCATAAAGCGCTTTCTTTAACTTACATACATATTCAAGATATTTTTGATGCACATAACCTTCTGGTTGCTGCATATAGACTTCCTCATGCAATTTGCTATTCAAAAATGCATTCTTAACATCCATTTGATACAATTTGCAATTGTTCATAGCAGCCCATGCAATCGTGCTTCTTACTGTTGTCATTTTCACCACTGGACCAAAGGTTTCATCATAATCCAATCCATATACTTGTGCATATCATTTTGTAAGTAAGCGTGCTTTAAATCTTTCCAATGAACCATCACTTTTGCACTTCACTTTATATACCCACTTACATCCAATAACTTTCTCATTCAGTGGCCATTTCACTAAATCCCATGTATCATTCTTCTTCAATGCATTCATCTCATCATCCATTGCTTTACACCAATCTTCACTTTTTGATGCATCATGAAAATTCTTTGGTTCTTCATGCTTAATTCTCTCAGTCATGTATACATAATAAAGCTTCATAGACTTATTATATAGATTCAGTCTATCCACAGGATGTTTTACTCACGTAGATCGTCTCAAAGGTGTTTCTTCATGTGACTCTTTCCTTGCATGTGGGGGAACATATTTTTTCTTCATCGTTTTCAACGTGCCACGCGTAACTATCTCATCTTCAATATCATAATCCGACATATACGTATCTATCCCTTTCTCCTTTCTTCTCGCATAGGCTTTTTCATTTTCACTCCATGACGTTTCAGGTGTAGGAAACTCATATGAACCATAGTCTTGACTCTCTTCTTGGTCCAAATTCCTACGACTTGTTCCTTGCTCATCATGAACATTATGCATAGAATCATCCATATCATTCTCTATCACATCCATGCATTTGGGTGCGTACCACGATGCTTTTTCATCAAATATAACATCTCTACTCACTATACATTCTTTTGTAACAGGATTATAACATCGATATCCTTTTTTCTCTTGTGAGTATCCAACAAATATGCACTTTTCAGATTTTGCCTCAAACTTGTGTCTCAACTGACTAGGCACATGCACATAACAAATACTTCCAAAAACTCGTAAATAACTAACATTAGGCTTATGCTTCCATAGCCTCTCATAAGGTGTGACAACATGAACCATGCCAGTGGGATCTCTTATTATAACGTGCACAACCATATGACAAGCTTCTGCCCAAAACATATCTGGCATGTTCTTTTCATTCAACATGGCTCTAGCAACTTTCTCTATCACACGATTTTTACGTTCTGCAACACCATTTTGCTGTGGTGTATATCTACAAGACAATTGCCTTCTAACTCCATGATCACCTAGGTACTGATCAAATTCTCTTGAGATTATTCTCCCCCTGAATCTGATTGTAGGAACTTTATATACATTTCCAACTGCTTTTCAACCATGTTTTTGAATCTCACAAAGCACTCAAAAGACTTCACTATTATGCTTCAGGACGTAAATCCATGTAAATTGACTATAATCATCAACAAGTATCAAAAACTATAATGATCCACCAACTAATTTTGTTCTAATAGGTCTAACCACATCACTATAGATTAGCTCTAGTGGTCTCCTCCTATGCATTTCTCTTCTTGGAAAATTCATACGTTGATGTTTTCCAAATGTGCATGCTTCACAAATTCTTTCAAAGTTTAAATGAACAAATCTTGGTAATCCATGCACTAACATTTGCTTTTCCATAGATTTCAATTTTCTCAAATTGATATTAGCAATTCGTTTATGCCATAATTCAGCTATATCTGTATATTCACTATTCTTGGCATACATGTTCTCATAAAGGGGTGTACCCATGTCAAATGTGAACACTCTACCCATCTTGTTTCCATGACAAGTAATTTTCTCTCTTTCCATATTGAAATCATGTATAAAACAACGATTTTTGTTGAAAATAACTTCCGTGTCTTGATCCGCTAGCTGACCAACTGAAACTAGGTTCTTTGTAATACTAGGCACATTTAAGACATCACTTAATGTGTTTCGAACATGATTTTTTTGTACTAGCAGTACATTCCCGACATCATTAATCACGTGTAAGGTATCCTCACCAGCTGTCAAATACTCCTTACTCTTAAAAGCTCCTTTTGTCTCAAACCAATTTCAAATACTCGTCATGTGACTTGTGCAACTAGAGTCTATGTACCAATTCATATCATTTCCAAGTTTTGACATACTATTCAAGACATGCTCCATGGCAAACATATTATCTCTGCCATAGTCTCTATATGAACTTTCAGCAGCGAAATTCCCATGTGCCGGATAATGGCTTCTACCTGTTTCTCTTTGACTATTTTGCTTATAATAACAATCTTTCTCAAAATGGCTGTACTTGCTGCAATGGTAACGATTCCCAAGTGCCTGTGATCTTCCTCTACCTCCAGAGTATGATCTTCATCTATCTCTTGGCATGTCCATTGTATTTGCATTTCTAGAAGATGATTGTCCACAACTAAAATCTCTTCCTCTATTTTGAAAGAATGCAGGATCTCTCGAATTGCCACTTCCAGATGCATTCAAACCAAGCTTTTCAAGATGCATTCAAACCAAGCCCCTATATTTAGCTTTCACTGCGGACAATGCAACAGTTGGTTGTTTCTTTAAGGACCATGAAATTAACTAAGACCCTACAAATAATAAATAGCCAGAGATGCTCCTCCTATCATCTTTTGAACCATCCCAATCTACATTAGAGTATAGCTTGATATCCAAGTTAGATGCAAATGTATAAAAAAGTCCATTTATGGTGCACTTCAAATACTTTAAGATCCTTTTGGCAGCTTCCATGTGATTTTCTCTTGGTGTATTGACTCAATGTACTAACTCTAAAGCATATATCCACTCTTCTTAGAGTTGCATAATTGAGAGTCCCAACAACACTTTGATAACCTAATATGTCTTCAAGCAGCTCCCCTTAATGAGCACTGAGTTTTTGATTCAACTCCACAGGTGTACGTGCAATTTTTGTATTCTCCATCTTGGACTTAATTAACATGTCACGAATGATGAAGACACGAGAATGTGAATATACAAGCTCTAAAGCAAGAAAGTAATTCAACAATACAAGGTCATTGATGTAAAATTCTTCCTTCATCTCAACTTTGATCTTCTTGATGCCACTAGCATCATTCCCTGTAATGATGATATCATCCACATAAACACATAGATAAATAACCTCTAAATTAGTCTTCTTAATGAGCAAAGAAATGTTTGTTTTGGTTAGTGTAAATACTTGATCCTACAAGTATGTGACGCCTATGGTTCCAAGATCTAGGAGGTTGCTTTAAACCATACATTACCTTACTTAATTTACATAAATAATCATGTTTGTCTTTATCTTCATATCCTAGTGGTTAAGCCATGCAGACTCTTCTTCAAAGATCCATTCATTAAGAAATGCATTTGTAACATCTAATTGGTACAAGTTCCAATTCTCTTATAGTTGGCATCTTAGCGACTATAAGAAGGTCTCCTGATAATCCACTCCATGGGTTTGAGCGAACCCCTTTGTTACTAGCCTTGCTTTATACATGTTTATTGTGCCATTTGACTTTCTTTTTCACTTTATAAATCCACCTGGATCCTATCACCTTCATGGATGGTTTCTTGGGAACCAAATCCAAAGTGTTGTTCTCTTGAAGTGCTTCAATTTCCTCTTGCATAGCTTCTGTCCATTCTTCCTTCTTGTTAGCTTCTTCAAATGTAGATGATTTCTGTGACATAGACTCTTTAGTCATATAAATAGAATTCTTGGTTACTAGGGATGTGACATAGCCATAGCTTATAGGTTTCTTGCTTTCCATTTGAGATCTTCTAAGTCCTTGATTGGATGACTATAGAATATCTTCCAATTTTCTAATCTTTACTTTTCCCTTTGATGGTGAAGCTTTGAATTCTTCAAGATTCATTTGTTCTTCATCCTTTGAATTGATATCTTCAGATCTATATGGTTCTTACTTACTCAGATTTGAAAAATCATTCTCCAAATCATAGGGTAACTTTTTTTCCTACAATCATCCGCAAACCAAGAGTTATTTTCATCAAATACCAAATCACTACTAACTATAAATCCTTTGTTAGTGGGATTATATAACCTATATCCTTTCCAATTCTGATCAAAGACAATAAAATATGGATCTTTCAGCGTTTGGATCAACCTTTCCCCTAATTTATGAAGGGATGTGTGCATAAGAAATGCACCGAGAGATCTTACAATGCTCCAATGTGGTTCTCCTACCATTCCATGCTTCATAAGGTGCCATTCCATGCTCCAATGTGGAAATAGCCTCTACCCTTGCATAATAAGGCAGTTTTTTCTCATTCAACATTAATCTTGCAGCCGCTACTATTAACCTATTTCTTCTCTCTACCACTCCATTTTGTTCAAGGGTGTACATTGTTTTAATCTTTTTCTTGATGCCTTTTTCCTATAAGGAGTCAAACTCATGGGAGAAATACTCACCACCTCCATCAGATATGAGCCTCTTCAAACTTTTACATGTTTGATTCTTAACCAATGCCAAATATTTCTTGAAACAAGAGAAGAGTCGATCTTTATGCCTCACAAAATAAAGCATTTTCTACCTACTATAGTCATATATAAATGAAAACTAATACCTTGACCCTGAAATTGATGCCTCTTTGCTAGGACCCCACACATCTATGTGTACAAGCTCCAAGTAATCTTTAAACATGTATCTCTTTTGTTGAATGGTTGCTTATGTGACTTGGCAAATTGGCATGCTCGACATTTCTAGATCATGTGTTGCTTGGAAACATTTCGGAATCCAAGCACATTCTGATCCCTACATATTTGTTTCAATGTCCTTTCACCTATATGACCTAGTATCTTATGCCATATCTCCAATTCAAATACGGTTTGGTCCTTATAATTGGAGAGAGAAATGTCACTTGTATCTTTAACTTCAAAGGTAAAAGTTCCACCAGATTTCTCACCTTTTGCAATCCTCTTCAATCCTTCTTCAGGTTACTTCACATATGCTTGATGTTTGGTGAATCTAACGTGTAAACCCTTCTCACCAATCTGTCCAACACTGATTAGATTTTTTGTTATTGTTGGCACGTACACCACTCTGCTGAAAAGGTTCATATTACCATCAGATGCTTTAACATTTCCAATTTTCTTTATTGAGTGCCAAGTTTCATCACCTATTTCGATTTCATGCTTCCCTTTAGGTTCATCAAGACCAAACAAGAGTGAAACATTGCCAGCTACATGATTGGAACAACGGGAATCAATATAGAATAGGTATTCATCATCTTTACCTTGCGTGGTTTTCATCTTTATAAGCAATAGAGAATCCTCTAGGTCATTTGTATAATTGTTGTGTTCTCTTCTTCCTCTAAATCCTCCTTAGTAGTTGTTGTTGAAGCCTTGCTTGTAGTTGTGATGGTAGTTTTTTCCTCCATATTGAACTTGCCTCTTGATTTTCCATAGCCTCCTCTATGGAGGCCTCTTCCTCTCTGATTCATTGTGTTCCAAAAGCATTTGTTTGTGGTGTGATTGATTCTGAAAATGCTTCCAAATCGGGCTCACTTTCATGCACCTTTTTGAGTCACCTTTGTAGCTAAAGTTGGAGCCAATTTTCAACTTTTGAATTTGAAACTCTACCAAAAAATTTGCCTAAAGTTTAGGAATTCCTTTCTCATCTATGCGCGACCAAGAATCTCATAGTTCATCCTTCAAACTCCACGTGAATGTAAGTGCCTTTTTTACATGTGCACTTTTACAAGGAGTACAACCAAACTTTCAGAAGTGGGTATTCATATGTGACTTGATGCCTGTACATAGAAGTAAATAGCTAATTTTTCAAGTATGTAGGCTTGGATCTATTTGCATCAGTAGTTGGAACTCCATTTTGGATATCGAGACTGCAATGTGGATGTAGGATCTTAGGAAGGCTTGGAAGCTTTGGAAACGTGTAATGAGATGCTCAAGTCTTCAAGCTCCCCAAACTTGTGGAATCTACCATCCCAAATCCTAAGCTTCATGGGTGTTTGGCATGTCCAAATACCCTTGAGAAGAGTAAAGCAGTAAAAAAAGGCGTGTTTGATATTATTACAAGAATTAGTCAAAACTCTCGTATCATGAGAAAGCAAGCACAGAGAAAGGGGGAAAGGGAACTCGTGATGAAAATAACTTTAATTAAATCTTTACCATATGCACTTTAATGAGCCATCCCAAAACATCACTAGAAATTGAAAAAAGAGGGGGTCAAGGGGACACTCCTCATTTATAGGCCTTTGGAGCTTAGAGCAATGGGTAAGGTCTTCATTTATGGAAAATTGGGCTAAAGCAAAAGTTAATATGTTTTGGTAATGATGTGTGTCAACACACTTAGAAACATTCGTCAACCTATAAACCTAACAAGCCACTTATCTTTGTATGTTCACTTGGTAATACATTCAATATTTTGTGTTGTGCTCCAAGTTTTTCTTCTTCTATGTTTTGTTCACATGCTTTCTGAGACCTTTAAAATCTAAGACTTGGTATCAGAGAAGGTCATTGTTTTATTTACTAAATCATCAACACCCATCTAGTAAGAGTCTTTGGATGCACTATCCTAGTGCGTATGCAGAAAAATTCATCCCTTTGTGTCAAACATAGGTACATGTTTCAATTCTCCAATACAAGCACCTTGAAGTCCACTACACATTTAGTAGAGCTTGACATGGTAGTTCAATTAAACTTTTTGAGATAGAGTCATTTTAGTGCATAATGGTATTTTCATCAATGGCCATCGTTGAAATCAATGATGTATTTGTTGGTTGTTGAAGATAGATTGGATAGTATTAATTATATGTTAAGGGCATATATGATGCATCATGTACTAGTAACAAAAGGACTATGGAATATTGTGCATAGTGTTGAAAAACATCCTACTTCTCCTCCAAATACATTGATTAAATGTGATGCGGATGGTGTTGAAGATGAGTACATTCAAATTCTTCTTTGTTCTCTAGCTCATATTGTAGCTAGTGTAGGCAACTTCGATGGGATGGTAGAGATGCTGAAGCCCACGCATAGAATAACCATGAGGTATTAGGTTATATCTTTTGGAGCTAGGTTTTTTGGATGATTTAAAACTATACATCCGTCCCTTGCTGGTGTCCATAATTTACAAAGAAGGAATTTTTGTTTGTAGATGTATGAACATTATTGTTATAGGGAACCTCTACAAGGCACAACAAATAAAACTGATCATTTTGATGATAGTTCATGGTACAATAGAGATATTTTTCTAGAACTTGATTCATTTCTTCTAATTCTCTATTAACCAGTGGATGATTGGATTTGCATGTCTTGATGTCACCATCAAGGGTCTTTTAAAGAACGTTCTAGAAGAAGGATATGAATGATTGACCATGATCACTAAAAATATCATCTTGCAATTCATGAAGCCTTAAGATATATGTGACAAACATTCTAGTAGTCGTTGCACCTTTGAGTGGGTTGGCTATTGGAATCAAGTGTGCCATCTTTGTGATTCTATCAACTATAAATTGATTAGGATCACACTTACCAAACCTTAGTGGATTTCTAATGAAATCCATAGACAATGAGGACCATGACCTTTCTAGAATAGGTAGAGTTTGAAATAGGCCATGAGGTTTATTTCAAGGTTTACGGAGATGTACCTCTTATTACAGTAAACAAGATTTGGGAACTATACTCCTAAGTAGAAGATCACCGACATGAGAAAGAAGATACAAGAATATGGAACTATTACAAGAGGTCGCACAACCTAAGACTAATAGGTATGGATAATTGGAATAAACGAGACAGAAGAGATCCTGCAACCTAAACTTGTATGTATATAGCGATGTTTGCTATGTAGTGCATTCGTTCGTACTCAATATTAGGGATAGTGAGGAGTGTTCTAGGACAAAACAGTTTCATACCTTAACACACAATCTGTAGATGGATTCGTTACTCAATAAATGATTACAAAATGAATAGAAATAAGTAGAGATTAAGCTCATCATGTAAGAAAAAGAAAAAAGAAGTTGTTTGGAGATCATTTCTGCTTGAGCTCCCAATACCTACATTGGCAAGATTGAGGATACATGTGCCCAATTCCTCCTTATATAGGTGTTAGAGAGCAATTTTTCAAGGCTGGTTATGAATTGATGATGTCATCAATGATGTCAAAAATTTAGAACAAGTCCTCAAGATTTTAAAATCAAGAAAGTAGGCAATCGACCTTAGGGTTTTTGCATGTTCAAATTGCATGGTGACAATGGTTTCTCGCAATTTTGAAACAATCATGAGATATAGGATGTCACATGAAATCTAAAGTTCAAGATGATTTGCTTTGTGTATGTGGCAGATTATAAGAGGAAATGTATGCATGAACGTGAGGACTCTCGTAAGTCCAAGCAATTCAGGATTACGAAGAAGTAAAGGGATCTCCTCAAAAGGAAAGATAAACTCATTTAGGAGCTAATCGAACATCAATCCTTGAATGTGCAATAGACCTGTGCACTTTGACTTTCACATGTATATATACATGCCTACCCATCATCGTACATGTATTCCTACCTTTTCCAATATTGTATATCCACTTTGCAACATACTGATAGGACACCAATTTTGAATTCCGTTTTTTCTCTCTTTTTGTGAATTAAGTTAATCATCCCTTCATGAGAAATTTAGGTGAAACGCCAAAGTGCAAAGCTTCTTGCAAGGCCAACCATAAGGGGCTCAACAAGACACTCTTGAAAGCCTTAAGAAACCATTGTTGATACCATCAACACCTCATCTTTTACCAATGGTGATAGAATCAATAACCTCTCAAATATCTTTGTGAATGATGGGGAAGCGAAGAAGGTGCACCATATCTTGTGAAATTATTTTAAGTCTTACCTTTCAAAAGTGAGTGGTCAGGAAACCCCTATGAGTTGTATGAAGTGGTTGGTATTTGGTTCAATATTATGTTCAACAATAGCATATTCGAACCCCTCCTTGTCTATCATCTATGGGACCTCTTCCTTGAGATGCTTCTTCATGTGTTCATACATTTCTTTCGTCACTTATTAACCTTTTTCACCCCTAACTCCTTGAAATTAATCTCAAGGTTCTTTCTTTGAATTTCCTCTTTGAATTTTAGTTTGCTTATAATTTTCTAAAGTTCAGGGTGGAGGTAGGAATTTCCTTTATTGACTTTTAGACTCCAGATGTTGAAGTCGACAATAAAGATTTTCCCTTCTCGCACATTGAATGTTCCTATCACCTTTTGAGCCTTGACGCAATGATGAGGTGTAGTGGGACCCTAAATGAGGCTACAATGATGGGATGGCTTTGACCTATCAAGCTCTCCACCAAACAAATATTCATAGACCCGCCTGACGTCTATAGCCACAATATCACTCTCATGCACATGAAGAGTGGTGACCCATAGGTGAGACACTCGAATTCTTTTAAGCCTCATTTCAATTTAATCCTAGGTTCTCTTCACTTAGGTGAGTGTTATTAAATGTCCTAGAATTAATATTCTACCTAAATACGTCAAAGGAATCCATATCTAAACTTGGAAGTGCGCACAAAAAACCCATGAAGATGCTCAATGTTGTGAAACTTGAAGGAGGATATTTGTCATGACAACAAGGTGAAATGTACATGACGTTCTAGAGAGACCTAGTAATGTTTCGATAGTTCTCCATGAGTTGTAATGGCGACTCTTACACATGAGTAGAAAATGGCCTTTGTTGTCATACTACTATAAATTCTTTGCAATAAGATGTTACCCTCCTCTCTTCTGATATAATACCCAATCTTATCCATAGGAACTTTGTGAGCTTGTGAGCGCCTATACTCGTTTTATTCTTTAGGCTGGGAGCTAACTTCAAGAATTTAGCTTCCTTACATTCCGAAGCTATCTTATCATCTATGACTCAAAAAGTTAGAGATTGGAAGTGTGTTTCCATGCTAGCCTAGGATTGTGGGCTTATTAGGCCATCAAGAGACGAGTCACTTTCTCCAATCTATCGCATATTCAAGATTTAAGAAACGCAGTTTGTGGTTCATTTTGAGCATCCTCTTTCAATTTTGGATCTAACACGACAAAGAGCCCTTTATGTCGAACACGACAATCCTCTTTAGGTAGCGGAAAATTAGTCACTGTAGGATTAGTGACATTGTAGGTGGAGGAGTCATTTAGGGTTCAGGGACTGGCTTTCCGATCTTTGTTATTTCTTTACGCTATTTTGATATTCTTTAAGCACAGTCTAGAAATGTTGTTCTTGATTTTGCAGTGTTTCTTATCTTTTCTAGAACCTCTCTTACTTCTTTCGGATTTGTTCATGCTTCATATGCGTTAAGAACTTTCTCTAGTATTTTCAAGGCCACCTCCATCATCTACTAGCACATGGCTAGACATTCCTTTCCTAAATATCGTCGTTCTAACGTTTCTCATGCTCCTCATTTAAGTTCCTACTTTTCATATGTCATAGTAGGATTTCAATAGTCCTCCTAACTCATAGCTTAGAGGGTGAGAAACTCATACGTGAGAGGGTGACCAAGTATTGATCGAAGGTAAGACCATGTATTTTCGTATCAAAATGATTTCAACGCTCATGGGAAATGCCTTAGGTCCTACTCATATCAGTGGCCAAATCTCTAAGGCAATCAAATTAAAATGCTCCATTAGATGAGGCCACCCCTGACTCTACTTATGTTCCCCATTGCCATTGATTGCCTCAGCTACTTGAAAAACTATCATATCTTGGAGAAACTCTTTTCCACTAACACAAACACTCTTGTGCATAATGTCCTAAATAGTATCACCACCTTTTCAGAGTGTCTAAACACATTCGTCATTGCCTTCAGTTCTAGAATAAATCATTCCTAAACTATATTCAAGTCCATTTTAGGAGCATGCAACTCAACCTTGTAGGGTATGTGATGGTGATCAACACTAAGGAATGTCATATACATTGGCAACCAAGTGGATGATAAAAACGTGGTGCAACATGGAAGCTTCATGTGAAAAAAATAATTTCCAAGAAACAATTCTCCTCTTACTTTGACAAGAATCCCTACATGGAAGGGTCTTCATCCGTTCACCCTGATCTTTTCTCTACTTCCTATTACTCCCAAGCGTTCGGACATTGTCTACTATGCATAGAAAATTCGGAATAATATAAAACTCATCATCAAGCTAAATGAGTGCATTTGGTTTCCTATTAGGGGAATCAAAAAAATTGACTTGGAGTACCTCTAAAAGGAAGAGAGGCTATGGAACAAAGTATATTCTAAGTGGAAACATCTTTACAATCATGAGAGATGACATTGGAAGAGATTGTAGGACATAGATCCTCTAGGAGAGTAGACTATCAAGATTAGTGCCTCCTAAGAAACATAACATATGCTTAAGAACACTCAAAGATGTGCCTCCTTCAAGGTAATAATTTGCTGCAAATTGAAGGGTTAAGATTGCTTAATGGTAAATAATTGAATAAAACATTGTGGATCCATAAGCATTATTGAGTGAAACATCTCCCTTAACAAGAGATGCTGTTCGAAGTAGACCAGTATGAGATGGTTACTACCTTTCGTGGAGAAGCATTTGGCTGCTCCACTACCTTGTGGAATGCCATCAAAGGGGAAATGATTGGGAAGCTATGGAAAGAAATATGTATGGCGAAGATGGATGACCATCCGAAGAAATGGACAATGGGAAAATCCCTTGATGTGTTGGGCTTATTAATTCTCATTTGTAAGAAGTACCCGCTTTTCATACACGACATAATTTTTGTGTCGGATAACAACAAGATTGAAAGCAAACGACCTTCCCATGAAGGTGATGAAAAAATCATCAGTCTTCTCTATATCTCTCTCCGAATCATAGATCTCCCTCTATTGTGCGATGAAAAATCATTGATCACCTTATGTATCTTTAGTCTCCCTCCATTTTCGGACAATTACCATTGTTGTGCCTTTGGATCCTCCTACCTCTGCTTTCTAGAATATGAAAGATTCCAAGCGCAATATGCCCATTCACTCTACTATTGTTTGGTTTTTATCTAATTCAAGCGCGGGAGACTAGGCCTTGATAAAACTTCCTTTGTTTGAAGAAGAAAAGTATCCTGAGAGACTTGGTATCGATTTCAATATCATGTGAGGGACTATTACGGATTCAAATATGTTTATTACTCAATCCTTGTTTCACTGAGAGTGAAAAGACTAACTCGCTCTATTTTTGATATTTCTATTCATCTTTGCACTTCACGCTCATATAAAGACTCTTCTTCATGAAAAACAATATCTCTTTAAATATTTACTTCTCTAATATTTTGGTCAATTACTTTATGGTCACCCTTCTTCCATGCCATTTAATAACCTTGGATTCAAGTTTGAACTTCACTATTGTGGGATGAAAAAATATCATATGCAACATGGAAGCGTCATTTGAGAAAACTAATGTTCAAGAAACAATTCTCCTCTTACTCTCACAAGAGTCTCTACATCGAAGGTTCTTCATCTGTTCACCCTGATCTTTTGTCTACTTCCTATTACTCCCAAGTGTTCGGACATTGTCTACTATTTGTAGAAAATTTGGAACAATATTAGGCTCTTCATCAATGTAAATGACTGCATTTGGTTTCCTATTAGGGGAATCAAAAGAATAGACTTGGAGTACCTCTAAAGGGCACACATGCTATGGAACAAAGTATATTCTAAGTGGAACATCTTTGGAATCATGACAGATGAAACTAGAAGATATTTTAGGACATAGATCCAGCTAGGAGAGTAGAGTATCAAAATTTGTGCCTCCTAAGAAACATAATTTATCCTTAGAAAAATGCAAAGATGTGCCTCCTTGACGGTAATGATTTGCTTCAAATTGAAGGGTTGAGATTGCTTAATGGTAAATAACTGAATAAAATATTTTGGGTCCATAAGCACTATTGAGTGGCACATTTCCCTTAACAAGAGATGGTGTTTGAAGTAGCCTAATATGAGATGGCCACTAAAATTCTGGGACCTTTGACATCCTCTCACTCAGAACAAAGAAATCTAACTTATGTGGGAAATTCTCCATCCCTGAATTCAGACCAATATCAAAGCTAATAGGATGTGTGGGACAGCTAAATGGTGTAAATGTTGTCTCACGGATAGAGAAGATCTTGGTCACATCTTCTTCTTTTGCCCAAGGAGTCACTCTTTCTCGCAAGCTCTTGCTAGAATCTTGAATTTACAAAGTCAAATCAACTCGAAGCAAGATCTTCGTAGAGAAGCATTTGGCTGCTCCACTACCTTGTCAAATGTCATCAAATGGGAAATGATTTGGAAGATATGGAAAGAAAGATGTATGGCGAACTTCGATGACCATGTGAAGAAACGGACAATGAGTAAATCCCTTGATGTGTTGGGGTGATTATAAAAACAAAGATGATGAATCCAAAGAGGATATATTAGTGCTTATGAATGTGCCAATGAAGGAAGGTAAACTAGATAACCATGTGTTCTATATTGACTCTAGATGCTCGAAACATGTGGCAAGATATGTCGCTTTGCTTTCAGAATTGGAAGATGCAAAGAATAATCATTAGGTTTGAAAAGTGATGAAACACCCTTTGGATAAGATGGGCCATTTAAACATTTCAATTGTATTATGAATCTATTAAGGAGAGTTCTCTATGAACCTAGTATTGCTAAAAATCTAATAAGCATAGGCTAGATTGTGAAGAATGGTTTTCAGATGAGGTTCGAAAAAGCTTTTGCCGGAATCTTGAAGTTACAAAGTCAAATAAACTCGAAGCAAGCTCTTCGTGGAGAAGCATTTGGCTGCTCCACTCCCTTTTTGAATGCCATCAAAGGGGAAATGATTTGGAAGATATGGAGAGAAAGATGTAGGGAAAACTTCGATGACCATCTGAAGAAACGGGCAATGGGTAAATCCCTTGATGTGTTGGGCTGATTAATTGCTGTTGGGCTGATTAATTGTCAATTGTAAGAAGTAACTGCCTTTCATACACCACATAATTTTTGTGCTAGATAACAACAAGATCGAAAGCAAGTGAACTTCCCATTTAGGGGATGAAAAAATCGTCAATCTTCTCTATATCTCTCTCCTAATCATGGATCTCCCTCTATTGTGAGATGAAAAATCATTGATCACCTTATGTATCTTTAGTCTCCCTCCATTTTCGGACAGTTACCATTGTTGTGCCTTTGGGTCCTCCTACCTCTGCTTTCTAGAATATGGGAGATTCAAAGCGCAATATGTGCATTCACTGTACTACTGTTTGGATTTCTCTAATTCAAGCTCGGGAGACTAGGTCCTGATAGAACTTCCTCTTTTTGAAGAAAGAAAAGTATCCTGAGAGACTTGGTATGGACTCCAATATCATGTGAGGGACTATTACGGATTCAAATATGGTTATTATTCACTCCTCGTTTCACTGAAAGTGAAAAGTCAAAGCGGCCCTATTTTTGATAGTTCTATTCATCTTTGCACATGTAGGATGTACACGTCGGATGTGGCCTTCTTAAGCAATGCCAATCCTGAAATTACATAGCCTTCCGATTTTTGAAATCTCACTTGATGTTTACACATTTGGGATGTGGCATTCGTATGGAATGATTATACAGTATTTGATATAAGGAAATGAATACCTCATAATCCCATGATATTTGAGGATTTGAAGATGTTTAGTATGGATACTTCACGATTCCAAGAGGATTCTAAGTTGTGGCCTTCGGATGAACGCATATGTAGTCTCTCATATTAGGAAGTAAATTAAGATACCGTCGTTAATATCAGGAAGTGAACGTGGCCATCATATGAATGAATCTCGACGTGTGTGTCTTTAATATTCGGAGGTGAATCTACCTTGATTTTTATTTTGAGCTTGCTTTGCATTTGTGAACAGAACTTTCGTCCTTGGAGATTCTCGACCTTCGAGGATGCACATCTTTGGAGACTCTTTCCGTCCTCCCCACAACTCTCCAGAAACTGTGGTTGAACGGTTGCAGCAGCCTCGGGATTGTGAAGGTGAGTAGCGATCGAAGGTTTTGGACCTTCTCATTCCCATTTGCTGACGAGACGTTATTTGCAGGCCTCGCTACCAAACTTACGCCAACTCGATGCAGAAAAATGCACAAACTTGAAGTGGCTTTCAATGGAACTTGGCGCCTGCATGCGAGAACTATATTTGGAGGGATGTGATGGACTGAAGGAATTCCTTGAGACCAGTCAGGCATCTTTTTTCGAAGGTAGTTCTTCTAAAAGAATTTTTAATAGAATATAGGAAAGGTGACGGGAAACCAGTACAACGAATAATCATAATAAGAAAATTTCTTTTTTTTTCCCGTTTCTATGAAAACATCGCATTTCTTACCAGATATTCTCCCTGTAGACAAAACCATTTTGTTTACGTATTTTATTTTATGGTTACGTCTTTTAAGCTTGATTTCTTGGTTCATCACTGCTTGAAAAGTCTAAGATATTTTACAGAAATTTCCGTTAGATACACATTCGGTAACATACACCTCGCATACTAGTATTCAAATAATAATACGCATCTTGTGTTTCGATGTTTGATTATTAGATTGGTTCGATTCGGAAACGTTTGAAGCATTACATGTTGCTTTGTTTTATCCATTGAAGATTCTATGAAGCTGAACACTAACGACAATCAACGAAGGAACTCAAGCATCCTTGTGGAGCTCTATGTGGAGTTACTAACACAAACGATTAACACAAAATCTTTGTATTAGGTAAAATAATCAGCTACTTCCTTTGGTTTTATGGTCCATTTAAATTTGGAACATGATCGGATGGATTGTGACGTTTACAATTTTGTAAACATTACAATGATCAGCAGCTAGAAGTGATGGAACGTCACACAATGCTCAAAATATTAAGCATGTTGTTAAAAGTTTCAGAAAATATGGCTTCAAAGAATTACAGAACATAGAAATAGATATTTTTCTAGCACAATGTAGAAACAAAAATGGTCACAGATCTGGGATACAAGCAAAGAAATAGTAACTTTGAAATTAGGGTATCAAATTGATTTACAATAGATAAAAACGCGTCGCGTAGTGGTGAATTTTGGTATAAATGAAACATACCCAAAATCATAGAGTGCCTACAAGTTAGAACACTCAAAATGTTCGAATAGACATTGAGATATCGCACAATAAACAAAAATTTGTCATTGGCGACATAGATATTGATAATAGGTTTCCAAAAAATACATACTTTTGACATCTTATTGATTGCTTTTTGTATAACACCTACTCAAATATACAAGAACATGGTTTAAGCTTTTGAAGTAGCAAATATAAATGAATTTCGATGCCCCAACAAAGAAAACCATTGTTTTATTGAGAGGGTATTAACACAAGCGATTAGCTCTTCTAAAAATAGAGACCAGTATTTTGTTCCTTTTAACCACATATTCTCTAACTTGATGCATATGTGTGACTTGTGAACCTTATTTATAATTTTTAGAAATGTAACCTTCCAGAAGGGTAAAAAAGGAAAAAAAATTAGGAAAGTATAGGTCAATTCATGATCAAAACGTCGATTGTCATAGGTCAAAATGGTCAACAATTTGTAGAATATCTGAATATTGTAGATTATGAAAGATCCCAAAGAGATCTATCTAACCATGTATAAGACAAAAATGCTGGGCAAGAGATAGATGGTAAAAAAGAAAACCATAACTATAGGTAAAAATGTGAAAATTAATAGAATTTTAATTGACAATTATCAAAATCTAGTTAAAACCAGGGAATCGATTATAATTGACAATCAGCATATGAGACGTTTTCTTGACTGTTCACTACAGAGTTAACTTGAGAACATATTTTATTTGAGTTATAATATAGTAGAGATATAGCATCGATCTCCATATTAGTTGTAGATTACTTCAATGGAGGTGAATTCCACACATGGGAAACACATCTTAAGTATTACACACTTTGATTATAATGATGTAGGCTGATTCTCCCAACTATAATATTTTAAAATCAAATCTAAGCTTCACTTTGACCTTAGTTCTTAGTTATTATACCTTCATCATTTCTTCTCTCTATGGAATCATCCACATAAACTAGGGATAAACAATCAATGATCCTTTAACTTTATCATACAAAGAGGAATATGCATTTAAATATTTGTACTATGATCATCAGGGAACTTTTGGAATCTAAAATTGCAAGTCCATGGACTTGTGGAAGACCCTATAAACCTTTAAAGGGTTTATATAGATGTGTAGGCTTCAAGGAATCTTGATAAAGAATTGCTTGCTCCATGTACACATCATCTTATAAATCACCATTGAGAAATGCATTTCTCATGTTCAATTGATAAAGATCCCGTACCTTCCTTGTAGCAACACTTATTAATGTCCTTATTGTTACTATCTTTCCAACATGAGAACATCTATTATAATCAATGTCATAATTTTATGCATAATGTCTGAAAATTTACCTTTCTTTCTATCTGCTTATTGAACCATTATTGTAGCAAATTTCTTGTTTTGAGAGGTGCTTCCAATGTCTGAAACCCTTGTTCTAGAGCATGTTAGCATTTTTTAGGTCCCATGAAGCCACACCCTTCATGCCCATGATCGAAAACTAGATTGAGTCATTTTGTCTGATATCCGCCACCAATTTTCACTCTACTCTGCTTCTGATATATTGTCTAAACTTGTTCCAACTCTTCCATAGGGAGTGCACAAGATTCGATCATTTAATGGAAATTAAAATTTGGGAGAATAAAAGGGTAAGGTGGCCCATGTCCTAGGGAGGCCTACTAGCGTGATCACATTTCTACTCCTAAAAATGAGCCTGTCCCAAGAAGTCTGATAGCTACACCAAGCCCTGATAATATGTTTTGCCACCAACTTATCAGCCATGCCTTCAATATCCATAATGCCCAGACCCCCACAATCCTTTTCGCTGATGTAGGTTGTCTATTTAATTTTGGGAACGCCGCTTCTACTGTGGCCCCCATCCAAAGAACGTTTTTGCAGATTCTTTGGAATTTTGCTAAGCCCTTGATCCTTTGTTCTCTGGTAAGAGAGCAAGTAAATGGTGAAGGAGATGAGGAACATATTAATAACCATCGCATGCCCGTCGAGATTGATTTGTATGCCCTCCCAATATGGTAAGTTGTTTTCTAATTTGGAAAGGACCAAGCTCCATCGTTGCTCCATTGAGACACCAAAGCCCATCGAGATACTAAGTAGGGGAAAGACTAGACTTCTTGAGATAATTTAGCAACCATGATCAACTAGGAGTTGGGGTGGTGTTCCGATGATGGCTCTCAAAGTAGTTTTTCAGTGGTTTATTTTCGAACTTGATACCACACAAAATGTGTCAAGCCACCCCCAAAAGGTTTCAATGCTGGTTAAATCATTATGAACAAATGCATTCATGTCGTCAGCAACTAGCCTTATGATCATCTAGCTTTGGTTGAGGAGTAGAGAGAAACCTTTCATCTGGCCCATTTCCATGTGATGTTGCACAAAAGGGTTGAGCCCCTCCATGGAAATAACAAAAAGCAGAGGGGTCAATGGGCACCCATGGCTAATAGAGCATTTTAATCTGATAGCCTTTGATAATTGACTGTTCATATTTGTTTGGTTTGATGTGCTGTCCAGCAATTTAGTAATCATCTTAGTGAATTTCCGACTACAATGGAAGTCTTCAAGAGATTGGAGAACAAAGTCCCATCCTAGCCTGTCATCGACTTTCTCGAAGTCAATTTTAAGGAAAATAACATCGTGCTCAAACTCCTCAGCAAATGCAAGACCTTCCCAAATATCAATAATAGCTTCCAATATTGATCTAGCCTTGACGCGTCCATTTTGCTCCTCATAGAGCCAGCTCTTCAAGTGGTAAGAAATAACTTTTGCAAGAATCTTGTACCTAGTTTGAAGCATCATGATCGGGTTCTAGTTTTCAATCCTATTCTTGTTATTGTTTTTATGGATAAGCTTGACGAGAGCATTGTTTAGGCAACTAAGTTTGCAAGAATCTTCTAACCAGTATCAGGGAAGCAATAGATTGTGCTCTCTGACCACAATAGACAAGATTTCAGAAATACACTTCTGGTTACAATAACTCCCAGGTAAGGAAAACAATACAAGGATACGTGATTGATACAAGATCTCCCACAACCCAGGACAGATAAAGTATGGAAAACTGGACTAGAGATGATACAGGAGATCCCACAACCCAGGATCATAAGTATCGAACAAGATCTCTGGATTTCAAGAACTCCCTTCTGGGAGATGAACTAGATACAAGAAAGATCTCGAGAGGATATTGTACTACGAGATTACAAGAGGACAAGACTAGATGTCCAGGATACAAGACTAGACAGGACTAGAACAAGGAACAAGAGAAGAACAAGAACTGGAACTTGGAGAGTACTTACTTAGCGCTGGTGACTCCTTGAGCTCCCAAGACTGGTATTGGCAAGACTGATTATGAATGTGAGCAACCCCTCCTTATATAGGTGATCTTAGGGTTTTGGCATGTTCTAGAAGCAATGCAAGCATTAATTTCCCCAAATTTTGAACCAATCATGAGATAGAGGATTCATATGGAATCTGAGATTCTGGATGGTTTCCTTTGTCCATGACACCCAGTTTGAAGCATCATTGGCCTCTAGTTTTCAATCTTGTTCTTGTTATCATTTTTATGGGTTATCTTGATGACACCATTGGTTGGGCATTCAAGAAGCGCACCAAGAGCCAATGCCTCTTGCAAAACCAAGCCCAATGGACTTGCGACCATCTCTCTGATGCATTTGAAAAATGCATTAGTGAGGATGTCATGTCTCGCGCTTTTCCCATTGGGGAGCATATGGATACCTTCAAGCATCTCATTATCTGAAATGGGTGCATTAGGTAGGGATTTCAGATTATGCGGTATTCTCAAGGGAGAGATTCTATAGATGGTTGCCATGCAATCCCTCCTATGGGGAGAACGGGACTTGAAAATCCCAGGATTTGAGTAAAGTGGTTGACAATAATAGCACTATTTTCTTCTTTTGTTTTGAATTTAACCCCACTACAACCTATCAAGAATGGAATAGAGTCTCTATTTTGGTTCACCTTGAGGATTCCACACATCTCTTTAGTTGGTTTCTTGAACTTACCCTCCCACCAATCTTTAAAGTATATTTTCAATTTTTTCCTTTCATTTCTTTCTCGTATCTCAGCGTGCCTTTGATTTTCTATAGTCCCATCTGGTATTGGCAGTTCCTTTGTTGCCTTCCTCCTCAACATGCCAAAGCCTTTGATAGAGCTTCTTTCTCTGCCTCCGTGGTGTTGGGATAGATGGATGGACACTCCAAGAAATGAGTAGGTACTGCCAAATCGTGCTTAGTACCAGTCCCTTGTAACTTCCGAGTTGATATGTGGGCCCTCTTATCTTTTGAATGACACTATATAAGTGCCTATGTACTTTGGAAATGATGTAAGAAAAGATTGAATCAAAATAGACTACCTCCAAATTAAAGGATCAATGAAAACCTTCTATTTTTTATCATACACCTGTTTCTTGTTATGCTCAATGCTAGCAGTATAGTAGGAATTAAAAAAGAATCCTTTTAGGAGAATCCAATCAGATTAGTAAGCTAATGGTTCCAAGTGGAATCACTTGAAATAATGCACTATACACAAAGCAATCAACTTAGAAATTGAATCATTACCCCCAATTTTTTAGGACCTCTGTAGAGTTTCAGAGTGAGTGCTTCGACGCGCTTTTTTTCGAATTGAGTGAATGGATTTCCTTCAAAATTTGTGAGCATGTAGATAACTTGGGTTGTTTTATCCCAAGGGGGAACCCCTACTGCGAGATTTGCATACTTTTTGTGACTCTATCTAAGCTAGTCACTATGACACTAGTGTGTCTAGTAGTGGTTTTTGCTTCATACTTGGTCGCTCATTCATATCCTCGTTGAGCAAGAAGTGTGAGGCTAACTATAGGGTAGGTTTCACAGCGGCTGTTGAGTGTGTGTGGCTCAAATGCCTTATGGCTAATTTGGGTGTTGGTCTCTCTTTGACCACCACTATCTTCACTGAAAGTTAGAGCACATTGGGAGTTATAAGGAACCCAACCTTCCATGCTCGCACTAAGCACATTGAGGTGTCATTATCATTATTTCAGGGGGAGGTTCTTTGCAAGACAGATCAGCTTGGCATATGTCCCAATACAGGAGAACATTGTAGACCTTTTCACAAAGGCTTTGCATAGGGAGAAGTTTGAAGCTTTTCGCAAAGATTTGCGCTTACTTGCTTTTGAGAACTGATTTCGTCATAGCTTGGCACTTCCTTATACGTGAGTGCTAGCTCCCTGTTCAGTCCATGAGTCCTAGGGGCATTTGTTGACATATTTAGGTAGTGATGTGTGTAAACACAGTAGGACCACCAGGGCACTTTTTTCCCTTTTTGGCAAGTCTTTTTCCTAGCTTGTATATATGTCTATAGCAGTAATCGGTTAATTATCTTTGTACATTCTAATGGTATTGCATTTAGTTTTGTTTGTTGTGCTCAAAGCTTCTTCTTCTTCCTTGTGTTGTTCGTTTGCTTCCACAAATGTCGAACTCCAACACGTGTGTGAAGTAGGTAGAGGGAAAGCATCCGTTATTGATTACATAGATTCTCACTATGCTAGTTGTGTAGACAATCGTAGTTATCAACATGTAAAAGTGGAACCCTTTCTTCTCATCAATGCGGGAGAGGATATATTTCTTATAAGCTCAATCAATTTGTTATTGAATGTGAGATAAAACATTAGTGCACAATGCCGCATACATGTCAACAGAATAGATTTGTTGAAAGGAAGAGCATTTCTCTCATGGAAAGGCAAGGTGTATGGGCAAAATTAATGCTTTACCACATAGCTATTGGCTTGAGCTTGTTATGTATGAAACATATAAACTAAACAATTATCATACCAAAGCATTGTAATAAATCACTCGATATGAGGCTCGAAATGGTTGTAAGATATTTATTTCTCATGTGTGCACTGACAGATTTACATGCTTTTCTTGACAATGACTCGGCTAGTTGCTATGACATGCATGTGTCCACCAATGGTTTTTGCTTCATGCTTGGTAGCTCGTGCATATCTTGGTTGAGCAAGAAGGAGCCTACTCTAGCCACTTCTAGTTATGAGGTTGAGTATAGCGAAGCTTTCATAGTGACTCTTGAGTATGTGTGGCTCGGATGCCTTATGGCTGACTTGGGTGTTGGTGAATCTTCTACCACCATCATGTTCATTTACAGTTGGAGTGCATTGGCGATTGTGGGGAACGGTGTGTTCCATGCTCACACTAAGCACATTGTGCACTATCATTATGTCAGGGAGAGGTTCTCTGCTAGGGAGATCAATTTGGCATGTGTGCCCACGTAAGAGAACATTGTAGACCATTTCACAAAGGCTCTACCTAGGTAGGAATTTGAAGCTTTTTGCAAAGGCTTCGGCTTACTTGCTTTTCTGGATTGATTCCACATAGCTTGGCACTTCCTTATACATGAGTGCTAGCTCCTTGTTCATCGCATCACTGCGAAGTAGGGTTTGTTGATATATTTAGGTAACGATGTGTATGAACACACCAGGATCGGTGGGGCACTTTTTCCCTCTTTAGAAGGTTTTTCCCCCAGCTTGTATATATGCCTATAACCCTAACGGGTTACTTATATTTTTACATTATAGTGGTAATACATACAATATTGTGTGTTGTGCTCCAAGCGTCTTCTTCTTCCTTTTATTGTTTGTGTGCTTCATAGACCTCGAACTCCAACAGTTTCCTGAGACGTTTCGGAAAGAGGAAACCTTTATTCCAAAGCTTCCTAGATTTGTAGAGGTTGCAAGGTTAAACTCCTGTGATAGCCTTGATAAGGAATAAGATTGAATCACTTCGTCTGATATCAATATCCCATGTCAAATCTTCATTGATCTTGACAACCGTTTTCACATTGTTCCAATTCTTCCAAAGGAAGCAGAAAGCTGAGCTTGAGCTTCTAGGATTCACCTAGTATGGGAAGAAGCAAAGAGTGTGAAGATCAAGACCCTTCCACCTTGGAAAGCCTACAAGCCTAAGATTGCTCTTGTTTCAAAGAATCCCCTTGGCTAAAGCGGCATCTTTGTTACTCCACGTTTTAATTAACCATTTGGCAAGGAGTTTACTGGCCATTCCTTCACTGTCAAGAATGCACAAACCAGCTTGACCCTTTTGACCTATGCAAGTGTCTCTTTAGTTTTGGGGACATCCCTTCTATTAGGATCTCTCTTTGAGAGAAAATTTTTGCAAATTGTTTTTAATTTGGCAATCTCTTGGTCCTTCGCTCTCCAACAACAGAGAAAGTAAAACATCAAAGAAAGAAGAAATGTATTAACCACCACAGCTTGCCTTGTCAGGTTGATCTTCTACATACCTATCCAGTATGTCAACATGTTATAGAGCTTAGAAAGAGCCCAGATGCATCCCTCACTCATCGAAATGTCGAATCCCATCGAAATATGTAATAGGCCTTCTTATGGAATGATTATACAACGAACATTACATGATTTCAAGATAGTTGACGCTTTCAAGATGTTTAATACGGGTATTTCACGATTCCAAGATGCTTCAAAGATGTGACCTTCGGATAAATGAATATATAGTCCGTCATATTACGAAGTGAATTAAGATACCTTCTTTTCTAACAGGAAGTGAATGTGGCCATCGTATGAATGAATATACACGTGCTATGTCTGTAATATTCGGGAGTGAATATACTTTTATTCTAATTTTGAGCATGCTTTGAGAGAAACTTCCTTCATGGCACGTAGATTCTTTTATTTTTCAACAGGGCTTTCATCGTTGGAGGTTCTCGACCTTCAAGAATGCACATCTTTGGAGAATCTTTCCTCCCTCTCCACAACTCTCCAGAAGCTGCGGTTGAACGGTTGCACCAGCCTCCGGACTGTGAACGTGAGTAGGGATCGCGATTTTTGGACTTCAATGATTCTTTTCCTGTATCTTCTCATTGGCATTTGCTGACGACCATTTATTTGCAGGCCTCCCTACCAAACTTACAGGCACTCCATGCAGCAGAATGCACAAATTTGGAGAGGCTTCCAAGGGAAATTGGCGCCTGCATGCGAGAATTAAGTTTGAAGCGATGTGATGGACTAGAGGAACTGATTCCGACCAATCAGGCATCGTTTTTCGGAGGTACTTCTTTCCACCTCTAGACAAAACCATTACGTATCAAACAATTCCATACAAAGAACTCTTCCCATACTTTAAGTTTAGTTCTTTCAAAACACCTTTTAGTAGAAGACTATGGAAAAAGTCACGGTAAAACCGTACATTAATTCATTATAAGAAGGACCTTTGTTTCCTTTTATTTTTCAGTTTCTATAAAAACAGCTCATTTCTAATCGGCAACTCTTTTCGCTTAAACATACTTTTGATCAAAACGGTTTCGCATTCATATATAACCATTTTTTCTACTTGGAAACAAAACACTTTCGTTTACATATTTTAGTTTACGTCGACGTCCCTTGGTCTTTATTTTGAATTCATCACAGCTTGAAAATCTTAAGATGTTTCGTAGGCAGTTCCCTTAGATACACATTTGATAGACTAGTATGTAAGAAATCACAAACATACACTTCGCATATCAGTATTTACGTAATAGGAAGTATCTCTTGTTTTTATATTTTCTTATTTGATTTCGTCACTTGGGGCTCTAAATGCCCCTTTGTTTATCCATTGAAGATTGTTTGAAGCTAAAAACTAATGAGAATCAACGAAGGAACTCGTGTAAAAGCATCATGTCTATGCTTGTAGAGCTTTCTCTGCACTTACTAAGCTCGAATATTAGCCCATATTCTTTGTGCTATGTAAAATCATCAACTACTTGCTTTGCTTGTATGGTACATTTAAATCGAGTAGCGGATCATGTGGATTGTCATGCTCACAAACTTGTAAACATCAAAGTGAGTAGCTAGAAGTGATGGAAACTTCTAGGATTTTCAAAGTATTCAGCATATATTGTGAGAATTTTGAGCGGGATCTGTTGAAACCAGTCATGCAACATGAAGATAGCGCCTCCTAGCATACTTCAGAAATTAGAAATATAAACAAGGTTGAAATATAGCCCGAGAACTAGTAACTTGAAATTAAGGTATCCAAGCCTTTACGAACCTTACTACAAAGAACTGTGCAAAACTGTGTGATTTTAAAAAAACTTGCAAAGGAGTGAAGATCATTCCTTTTATTGAGAGGTTGTCAATACAAATGACTCACTCTTCTATAAGTTTCACCACTTTTTTCTAAAACATTTGACTACTTCTTCCCTAAGTTTATGCATGTGCGTGCCTTCAAGCCCTTATTTTTTGTTGCTAGAAATGCAACCTTCCACAAGGGTATCATAAAGAAAACTCAGTAAAGTAGAAGAGAACTCATGGGTAAAGGCTAGCCAACATAGGCCAAACGGTCAAAGATATGCAAATTTTTTTATTGTACACTGCGAAATAGCGTAGAGAGAGTTATTCAGCTATATATGACAAATAAATATTAGAGAATAGATAGGCGGTAAAAAAAGCAAACACTAATTATAGATCAAAAGTCAAAAAAGCAAGTAAAGTATCCAAAACATAACAAATTTTCATTGACACGTCAAAATTAGCTTAAAAGTAGAGGTTTTAATCTAAGGATCCATATCAGCGAAACATAAAAAGCTAAAAGAATTATAAAAAAGGTGCATGTAAATCATGATGGAATTTTTCCCATGATTTATGAAAGTCAAATTCTTGAGTTTTGTAATAGCCATCAGAGGGGAGGTCCTATGGAAAATCTGGCAGGAAAGATGTGATCTCAATTTTGGTGACTCCCCCAAGGAGTGGTCAATTGAGAAATCATTGTTCCTCCTTGGCAAAAGGATTGTTAAATGTAAGAAATCCCCCCCCCCCCCCCTTAAGGCATCATCAAGTTCTCCTTTTGATCAATAACAAGCTTAAAACCAAATGGGCCCCTGACGAGGGTGATTAGAGGGCGATCAACCTTCTTTGTAATGCCATCTCAGCTATGTAAAAGCTTCCCCTGCTTTGTAAGATTTGGGGGGTCCCATGGGCACTAGTCCCCTTCTCTTGTACTCTTCTTTCTTTATTTAATTCAAGTCGGAGAGAGTAGGCTAATGCCAAACTTCCTTTAAATAAAAAAAAAGTTTATGTGTAATAATACATACAGACTCTATGAATAGCAACGATCTATGACTTGATGTTAGTTTTGATATAGATATTAGATTTCGGGACACCTGAGGAACATATAAAACGTCATGAATTAGAATGCGCTCACCATCTGCAAGTTCAATGGGAGTTGAACCCAAACCAATGGCATGTTGGATAGAATTATTTCGAAAGCGTACTTCTAGAGGCCTAGGTAATGGTTTGTAATTAGTTAAGAGATCTTTGCAACGAATCAGGTGACATGTGGCACTAGAATCGAGAATCCAAGCATCCGAGGATAGAGGGGGAAAAGCCACAGTGGCCATGAAGGCAATAATACTTGAGGCATCATCACTAGGTTGAGACCTATAATGAGATGCGGAATCTGTATGAACATGCTACGCATTAGCAGATTTACGATAACCTCGTGAAGGAGGAGTATGAGACCGATGACGGTGATAGTTTCTATAAGATCCATGACGCCGAGATGGTCTGGGAGTAGGAAAACGTCGAGAGTTTCATGTATCATGATGCGATTTAAATTTGGAGTTACTATGAGAGAATCGATGCCTAGGAGATGGAGATCGTGAGGAACTAGAGCGCGTATACATCGTGTGCCCTTCAGTGTGCATAGCAATTAGAGGTTCAGATGATGATGCAGAGGAAGAACCAAGATTGTGTGATGCACGTCGTAGCGTTACTTCTTGAAGGATAAGAGGTATTAATTTTCGTACAGAAAGATTTGCTTGAACGCTTATGGTAGAAACAAATGGTGGATAAGAGGTATTAATTTTCGTACAGAAAGATTTGCTTGAACGCTTATGGTAGAAACAAATGGTTGAAAAGAAGTAGGTAAGGTTGAAAGTAACATCACTCATTGTACTTCTGTGGAGATGGGAAGATCCGCTAGAAGAAGATCGTCCAATTTCAAGCGCCATGACTGGATGAAGTTTTGACAGCGTCGCCCTCCTTCATGGTAAAAGAAAGCACTTGTTTTAAACAGTTTACCTCATGCACGATTGATATTGCTTCATAGGTGGCTTCAAGATGCTGCCACACCTCTCGCGAAGTAGTTAACAGGCGAACAGACTATTTCACTGAATCCGTCATATGAAGCAGCAACTCAAGACGAGCATTGAGATCCCGTTCATCCCATGACTTGATGGCATTTGCTTGATTTGGATCTTGGTGGTCTGGACAGGCTTCAGAGCCATCTATCAGTGGGAGCAGTCCAAGCTTCTGAATCACCATACGCATCATCATCTTCCATGGTTTTTTTTTTGAAAAACAGAAAGTATAAAATTGATGCTAGAAGAAAATACAAGCAACGAATCAAACTCTCAAGTGAGTTTGATACAATTACAACGAGGCAGCAATAGGGGAGGCCTCAAATCAGGAAAAGGTTAACATAATCATCAAGCAGAGTGATCATCTGCAACCTAGGCTTAGAGTACATCTTTAGGAGTTTAGATTTCCAAACATTGAAACGATTATTCCTAAGAATTACAAAGGGATTTTTATCTTCCGAAAGAGCATCACAACTGTCGGTGAAGCAAAGATTGAGAATTTTCTTTAAGCCCACCAAAAAGGAGAAAAAGTAGTCCTTCCCCTTCCTATTGAAGATGGCACTGTTCCTGGTCTTCCATATAAACCACAAGGAGTGGATTCTGATGAACTGCCACAAAAGAATGTCCATACCACGAGCTTCGCCCAACAAAATATCTTTACTGTTAGGAGCATTAAGACCTTGGTTCTGACAAAAGAACCTAATACCAAACCAAAATCTGGAGGAACTTTTACAATGGACGAACAAGTGATCCAGGTCCTCAACTTTACCACATAGCTTGCAATTTCCAGCATCAATTTTATACTTCCTAGCAAGTTCCCCTGTCCATATGCCTTTGTGGAGAATGAGCCAGTTAAGGCAGGACTGCTTGTTGGAGAAGGGAAAAGCCCAAGTACATTGGAATCTGTACTTCCACTGCAAGGGGGACCATTGGAGATCCCACTTCTTATTGAGTTTCCCTGTTATTTCTCTGATACTTCTGCCACTCTTTTTGTAGGATTTAAGAATATCCTCAGCTACTATTTGAAGGGAGATCTCCTTCCTCCACAAGTGTATTTCCAGCTTTTTCTTCAGAATTTCCTTCTGGATTGAGAGGACCTGTTTGCATGACCAGAGAGCCCATCAAACCCTGAAATGACTGTGTCATTAATAATGTTACCTGCATTTAGAAAGTCCTGCCAATGTCCAAATCCCTTCCTTCTGCATTTATTCCATCTAATGGGAAGAGAAGGGGAGGGAACCGAATTAGTCCAGCCAAACCAAATGGAGTCTTGAACTAAGAAGGTCAGGTTGTGAGCAAAGTAGATAGGCAAATTATACTTAGCTTTCACAACCATCCAAGCTTTCCACAAGGAGCATATAAGTTGACTGCCTTTGGGCACAAATTCAACAGGAGAAGTAATAACATCCCAAAGAGAACAATTGACCCAGCTTTTATTATGTTTAATATTGAATTTTCTAACATTTCTTTTGATTAAACAAGCCCAGAAGTCATTAGAGGAAATAGATCTGAAAATCCACTTAGCAGCCATTTGGTTGGCCATCCTGGAAGGACAAATGAGCCCAAGCCCCCCCTCAGCTTTTCTCATACAACAAATATCCCAAGCAACTTTGGGAATTTTAGAACCTCCCCACAAAAATTTCCTAGCAAGAGAGATGGCCTAACCAAGCTGCTTTTTACTAGGCTGCCAACAGGACAGAAAATAGGTAAGGGAAGGGAGGATATAATGCTTTAAAACAAAAGATCTTTGAGAAATACTTTGCTGCACATCAGACCATTTAAAAACTTTAGCTCTAAATTTATCAAGCACCCAATTCCACCTTTGCTCATTGGATATACCAAAGCCCATGGGAATACCCAAAAGCCTAAAAATACTCCCTTTCTATGATATCACAACCTGCAGCCAAAACACAAGCTGGAATCTTATTATCAGTGGCAAAAAAACCTGTTTTTTGATGGTTGACCACAAATCCACTAGCAAGACAGAAAAGGTCAAGACAGTTAAGAAATTGCTTAGCAGACTTTTCTTCAGCAATCATCATCATGTTAGTGTCATCTGCAAACATCTGCAGCCCCAGGGGAGAGTGAGCTTGGGGAATATCAAGACCAGAGATGGTCCCTTGCTTGAAGCTATCCTTGACAAGCCAACCCAAAGCATCACTAGAAATAGCAAACAGGAGGGGGGCCAGGGGACACCCTTGTCTAATAGACCTGCATAACTTAAAAGAGTTAGACATATTTCCATTAATAGCAACTTTAGAGCAGGCATTACCAAACAAGATACTGACATATCTTATAAACTTTTTGCCAAAACCAATATCATGAAGAGACTGAAGAATGAAATCCCATTCAATCCTGTCATAAGCCTTATCAAAATCAATTTTGAAAAAGTAAGTGTCTATATTAAGCTCTTTATAATACTCAAGACTTTCCAATGGTAATAATGTTATCCAAGATAAATCTCCCTTTGATAAAGCCTTTTTGCTCTGGCAGAATTATACTATCCATTAAAGGACTGAGCCTTCTGGCAAGGATGGAAGCAAAAATTTTGTATAGAGAAGTCAGGCAGGAGATGGGTCTCCAATTGTTTAAGTCATCTTTGGGACCCCTTTTATGTAAGAGCTTAATCACCCCTGTGTTGATAAAAGGAGAAAGAGACCCCCTTCTAGAGGCTTCTTGCCAGATCTTGAGAATTATGGGCACCAACAAATCCTTGAACTCCTGAAAAAACTCATAAGGAAGACCATCATGACCAGGGGATTTACCAGGCTTCAATTTGCTAATGGTTTCTCTCACCTCACCCTCAGAGAGGGGCATGTCAAGGAGGGAGTCCATTCCCTGAGGAACCATTTTCTTCCTACAAAGGGCAATGGCAGCTCTTGCACTCCACACATCAGCCCCTCTCTTGGGAGGCAGAGAGAAAACATTGGCAAAGAACCTATGGGCAACCTCCAAGTTATCCTTCATATTAGAAGCTAAGAGACCATTACTGTCTTTGAGCAGAGGGATGAAGTCCCTTGCTTTTTTCTTTCTCATAAGATCAAACATGTGTTTATTAGGCTTATCCACTTTACCAGCCCAGAATTCTCGAGACGTGACAAGGGCACCTCTAGCAAGGAGGTAATCAACTTTCTTCACTTTTTCCTGCAACTCAAGGATTTTCAGCCTTTTGGTATTAACATCAAGCTTAGAGGACTCCAGAAGATCCAGCTCCTTCAATATCATCATTCTTCTCTCATACCTAATACTTTTAGCTTTATTCTTAAAGTTTTTAACAGTAATTTGAATTTCTCTAACAGCCTCTTCCCAAGCCACAAGGGGAGACCTATCTTTATTAAAATGAAAAATCAGAATATCAGAGATTATCTCCTTCACAATAGGAATTTTAAACAAAGTAGAATCCATGTGAGGCCAACCAGAACGATACGAGGGGTTGTTCAAGAACAGCTTCACAATCAAAGGCGCATGATCAGATAAAACCAATGACCTATCAATGTCACAATTATAATTCCACAAATTATTGCTCCTACCAGCATGCATGTAAAACCTGTCCAATCTGGCAGACAAAAAATTAACTTGATTTCTGTTGTTCCAGGTATGACCTGTGTTAAGAGAGAGATCCAGCAAGTTATGCTTACTAATCAGATTAAACCAACAATGCTTCTCACTCCCAGAGATAATATTATCACTATTACCGATCCTATCACCCAGATTAGTGACCATGTTAAAGTCACCAGTCAGAAGCAAAGCATCATTAATTTTAGCAATTTCTTCCCAGCATCTAGCCCTTTGAGAAGCCTGATTAGCAGCATAAACACACACAACAGTACAATTAAAAGGCTCTTTACACTTAACAGCAATCCACTGGTTAGTACTACTCTTGTACACCTCCTCAATAAGATGACACACTCCATTAGACACCCCAATGGCGGCACCACCTTTACCACTATAATCCGTATGAACCCAATGGTAAGAGTTCGAAACGGTTTTTAAATTCGACTACAGAGTGGAACCTCCCACCTTCAGCTCCTGCAAACATATAAAGTCAGGAAAAATAGAAGAATCTTTGATCCAATTGTTGATGGACTTGCTCCTGATAGGATCAGTGAGCCCCTTAGTGTTACGAGAAATTAGCTTAATACAATCCATTGACAAAAGAGAGAGGAGAAAACTTACTTCTTAAGATTCTTACCAGGCTTAACTGCTGAAACCGAATTCCTGACCATATCCTTTCTTTTGGTCTTGTATTTACCTTTAGCATTAGGTGACAGGACATTGGACATCTGAACATCTTGGTCAATGATGGGACCAGAGCTCACCTGATCTGTAATATGTTCATCAAATTTATTAATTTGATCCATAAACATTTCATCACAGTTACTTAGGGAGTCTTCTTCAGACAAGACCGCAACAGGTGTTGAGCCCGTATTAGTTCTGGGAACCGATTCCAACCAGACAGTTCCCCTTCCTTCACAAACTTTGTGAGTTTCCAAACTAGTCTTACTTACCTGAGCCTTTAGCTTCTCCGACTCCCCAGCCTTTGAGCTGTGCATGTTGACTTCAAAGTTATGGCTTCCTTGAAATTTATTCTCCACATGTTCTTCAGAGGTCGAAGGAAGATGATCATCGTTGGTGGCTTCTTCAAGAACCTGATAAGGATTGAAAACACCTTTGTATAGAGGTTCAGACCTGATCACAGAGCTAGGGTTTTTCTTCCTTTGCTTGACAGTAACTTTTTTGAACCCTAAGTCATCTTTGGGAGGAGTTTTAACATTAGGGGCAGCAGCTTTGGTGCCCATTTCCTCACCAACATTCTCTTTAGACTGATTTTTACCAAGCAAAGGACAATCCTTTATTAAATGACCTTGCTTATAGCAGTTAAAACATGCATTAGGCAAATTTCTGTAAAAAACTTTTTGAGCATGCAGCCTAAACCCCTCAGAGTTTTTAATGAGAAGCTCAGTTTTAATACTTTTAGAAATATCGACTTCAATAAGCAGCTGAGGTTCCCATTTGATATTGAACTCTTTTTTTTGCTTTTGGCCCAGAACTTTACCAATGAGAGAACCAAGCTTATCAAGCCATGGGTAGAATTCAACAGGAAAATCTGGAAATTCCACCCAAACTGGAACTTTAGTTGGCTTGTTACTTCTGGGATTAAAACCAGGATACCACTTGTAAACGGAGAGAGGAGTATTTCTTATTATCCAATGCCCCTCTGCTATAACTTGCAAGGCACTATTCACATCATCGAAAAAAAAGAGAAAGAAATTATTAGGAAGGAACTGCACATGCTTAGCAAAGAGCCCTTTGCTTTCCCAATTCACACGCATCCAATTTTTAAGAAGTTCCTGCGCTGGCCGAGGACCATGACAGTGAGCAATCACAACCTTATCTTCAAGGTGCACATTCCACTTATTCAGAGCTGAACTCTCAATGACCAAGGTGCATTCTTCCTGATCATTAGATTCAAGGTCAATGTCGATGGAATGCACACCCTCCTTATCAGGAGAGGAACAAGCTAACCCATTACCCTCCATGATCTTGCCTTTACCTTTGGTATCATTGCACAGAGAATGAGGAAAGATATTACCTGTAGACTCCTGATTTGAAAACATTGAGTAAAACCCTTGCTGTTGATTCTGCAAGACCTTGGCGTAAGACGCAGCCCCATGCAAGGATTGAGGAGTGAACTGTACACTCTCAGTTTGCGCACCATTAATCTCTTCGTGTCTAAGCTTATCACCCGACACAGAGACAGAACCTGCAATACCTTCGAACACAGGATTAAGCATAGAACTAAGGTTACTGTTGTTACCTTCCCCCTTAGAGCCAAGTAGACCAATAGGCAGCACCTCGTGTAAGGCCATGGCAGCACTATGAAGTACAGCACAGCCCGTAGGAAACACCAGCCGACAGAGCAGAGCGAGGTCCCCCTCACAGCGAGGGGGACGAGAGACGGACGAGCAAAGAACCCTCCCCGCCGAGGGGGCGAGCAGGCGACTTCTCCAAAAACCCAGAACCCTAGGTACATTCAAAGCCCACTCCTCCACTGAAAGAGAATGTTGGTTTTTCATCTTCCATGGTTGAAAGTTTGCGCCATGTAATTTGTCGATCTTGTCCACACGCGGGGCCGGTGCTTGTGCCATTATGATCAATAATGGACTACACTACTAACGCGAGGATAGAAGGTCTAATAAGTGCAGAAGCGGTGGCCTCGTGATACCGTGTGAGAATCTGAGAGAGAGGCCCATTGATCAAGGCGATGACACAGAGACTGTAACAGACGCACGCATTCATTTAATTGATTAGGTAAATTTAAATACATGAGGGGCCGCTAATACGGTTGCAGTATTTAATGAAACATTATGTGTTTTAACCTATGTGGGTGGGCACCAGACTGTTAGGTGTGCAGCAACTACAGGACAATAAGAGACTACAACAGAGTGAGAGACAGACGAAAAACTAAAAACGCGCACACTCGCGATGCAGCGGTGGAGCGTTCGATTAGATTGTTTTTGTTATTTACAATGAACATGCACGTCATCAAATATATAGTCCCTCATATTACGAAGTGAATTAAGATACCTTCTTTTCTAACAGGAAGTGAATGTGGCCATCGTATGAATGAATATACACGTGCTATGTCTGTAATATTCGGGAGTGAGTATACTTTTATTCTAATTTTGAGCATGCTTTGAGAGAAACTTCCTTCAAGGCACGTGGATTCTTTTATTTGCCAACAGGGCTTTCATCCTTGGAGGTTCTCGACCTTCAAGAATGCACATCTTTGGAGACTCTTTCCTTCCTCTCCACAACTCTCCAGAAACTGCGGCTGAACTGTTGCACCAGCCTCCGGACTGTGAACGTGAGCAACGATCGCGATTTTTGGACTTCAATGATTCTTTTCCTGTGCCTTTTCATTGGCATTTGCTGACAACACTTTATATATATATATATATATATATATATATATATATATATATATATATATATATATATATTATTTTTTTTTTTTTGAAAAACAGAAAGTATAAAATTGATGCTAGAAGAAAATACACTTTATTTGCAGGTCTCCCTACCAAACTTACAGGCACTCCATGCAGCAGAATACACAAATTTGGAGAGGCTTCCGAGGGAAATTGGCGACTGCATGCGACAATTAAGTTTGAAGCGATGTGATGGACTAGAGGAATTGATTCCGTCCAATCAGGCATCGTTTTTCGGAGGTACTTCTTTCCACCTCTAGGCAAAACCATTTCGTATCAAACAATTCCATACAAAGAACTCTTCACATACTTTAAGTTTAGTTCTTTCCAAACACCTTTTAATAGAAGACTATGGAAAAAGTCACGATAAAACCGTACATTAATTCATTATAAAAAGGACCTTTGGATGACTTAAAACTATACATCCGTCCCTTGGTGGTGTCCATAATTTACAAAGAAGGAATTTTTCTTCGTAGATGTATGAACATTATTGTTATAGGGAACCTCTACAAGGGACAAGAGATAAAACTGATCATTTTGATGATAGTTCATGGTACAATAGAGATATTTTTCTAGAACTTGATTCATTTCTTCTACTTTTCCATTAACCATTGGATGATTGGATTCGCATATCTTGATGTCACCATCAAGGGTCTTTTAAAGAACGATATAGAAGAAGGATATGAATCATTGACCATGATCACTAAAAATATCATCTTGCAACTCATGTAGCCTTAAGATATATTTTACAAACATTCTAGTAGTGGTTGCACCTCTGAGTAGGTTGGCTATTGGAATCAAGTGTGCCATCTTTGTGAATCTATCAAACTATAAAATGATTAGGATCACACTTACCGAACCTTGGTGGATTTCTAATGAAATCCATAGACAATGAGGGCCTTTCTAGAATAGGTAGAGTTTGAAATAGGCCATGACGTTTATTTCAAGGTTTATGAAGATGTACCTCTTATTACAGTAAACAAGATTTGGGAACTACACTCCTAAGTACAAGATCAGCCACATGAGAAAGAAGATACAAGAATATGGAACTATTACAAGAGGTCGCACAACCCAAGACTAATAGGTATGGATAATTGGAATAAACAAGACAGAAGAGATCCCGCAACCTAAACTTGTACGAATATAGCGATGTTTGCTATGTAGTGCATTCGTTCGTACTCAATATTAGTGATGGTGAGGAGTGTTCTAGGACAAAACAGTTTCATGCCTTAACACACAATCGGTGGATGAATTCATTACTCAATAAATGATTACAAAATGAATAGAAATAAGCAGAGATTCAGCTAATCATGTAAGAAAAGGAAAAAAGAAGTTGTTTGGAGATCATTTCTGCTTGAGCTCCTAATACCTACATTGGCAAGATTGAGGATACATGTGCCCAATTCCTCCTTATATAGGTGTTAAAGAGCAATTTTTCAAGGCTGGTTATGAATTGATGATGTCATCAATGATGTCAACAATCTAGAACAAGACCTCAAGATTTTAAAATCAAGAAAGTAAGCAATCGACCTTAGGGTTTTTGCATGTTCAAATGCCATGGTGACAATGGTTTCTCTCGATGTTGAAACAATCATGAGATATAAGATGTCACATGAAATCTAAGGTTCAAGATGATTTGCTTTGTGTATGTGCTAGATTATAAGAGGAAATGTATGCATGAACCTGAGGACTCTCGTAAGTCCAAGCAATTCAGGATTACGAAGAAGTAAACGGATCTCCTCAACAGGAAAGATAAACTCATTTAGGAGCTAATTGAACATCAAGCCTTGAATGTGCAACAGAATAGTGCACTTTGACTTTCACATGGATATACACATACCTACCCACCATCGTACATGTATTCCTACCTTTTCCAATATTGTATATCCACTTTGCAACATACTGATAGGACACCAACCATAAGGGGCTCAACAAGACACTCTTGAAAGTCTTAAGAAACCATTCTTGATACCATCAACACCTCGTCTTTTACCAATGGTGATAGAATCAATAACCTCTAAAATATCTTTGTCAGTGATGGGGAAGCGAGGCAGGTGCACCATATCTTGTGGAATTATTTTAAGTCCCACCTTTAAAAAGTGAGTGGTCAGGAAACCCCTATGAGTTGTATGAAGTAGTTGGTATTTAGTTCAACATTATGTTCAACAATAGCAAATTCGAACCCCTCCTTGTCTATCATCTATGGGACCTCTTCCTTGAGATGCTTCTTCATCTGTTCACACATTTATTTCGTCACGTTTTAACCTTTTTCACCCCTAACTCCTTGAAATTAATCTCAAGGTTCTTTCTTTGAATTTCCTCTTTGAATCTTAGTTTGCTTATAATTTTCTAAAGTCCAGGGTGGAGGTGGGAATTTCCTTTATTGAGTTTTAGACTCCAGATGTTGAAGTCGACAATAAAGATTTTCCCTTCTCGCACATTGAATGTTCCTATGACCTTTTGAGCCTTGATGCAATGATGAGGTGTGGTGGGACCCTAAATGAGGTTACAATGATGGGATGGCTTTGACCTATCAAGCTCTCCACCCAACAAATATTCATAGACCCGCCTGATGTCTATAGCCACAATATCACTCCCATGCACATGAAGAGTGGTGACCCATAGGTGAGACACTCGAAGTCTTTTAAGCCTCATTTCAATTTAAT
>CM035420.1:6704370-6711870 GCA_020310875.1 Ceratopteris richardii
AAAGCTTTGCAAGATTGGGGAAAAAACAAACTATGGATTTCAACAAGCACTAATAGCTAACTGCAACTACATTTGGAAGAAGGATTCGACTCAGGGAAAACTACTGGATATACTATGGACACTCAGGTAATGCCCTCTCTACCCCAACAAGAAGATACATTATTGAATTGGATGATGGAAAGTGCAAAGTGTTGCACGGTGGAAATCAATGAAATAGAGGAAGAAGTTGCAGATGAAGGAGTTGCAGGAAAAGGTCATGAGGTTCACAAGGAGTCGAAGAATGAGAGTTTGCAGGAGAATACAAACTTTGAAGAGGCAAAAAATATAGAAGTATCCGGGATGGAAAGTTATGAGCCTGAGTGCAAAGAAGATCTTCCTTTTTCAGATATACCTCAAGGATGGACAAAAGAACATGTTGCAGAATATAAGCTAAAGTCCACTCCTGCATACAGTGGAGATGATTTCTCAAACAAGACTTATCCTGAAACAATGGTTCAAGAAGTAAATCTAGGGGATGAAGAGAATCCTCAAGTAGTCCACTTGGCCTCTTGGCTATGGCATTATCCTCCTTTACTACAGAAGGTAACTTCTTTACTTTTTGCTTACAAAAATGTCTTCGCATGGTCCTACAAAGATCTAAGAGAGATATCAGAGGAGCTTGGGTTACATCAGATACATTTAGTTGAGGGAGCCATGCCTGCAAGAAGTAGGCCATATCGACTCAATCCGAAGTATGCAGAGGCGGTAAAATTGGAAATTACAAAACTAGAACAAGCAGGTATAATTGTTCCAGTAGAACATTGCAGGTGGCTTTCTTCCATGGTTATTGTACCCAAGAAAAGTAGTGGAAAAGTAAGAGTCTGTGTTGATTTTCGTGCCTTGAATAAAGTGACTGTTCAAGATGGATTTCCTCAGCCCTTCATAGAGCAAGTACTTGAGGAAGCAGCTGGTCACACTTTGTATAGCTTCCTGGATGGTTTCAGCGGCTACAATCATAGAGTGATCCATCTTGATGATATGGACAAAATAGCCTTTGTAACTCCATGGGGCACTTATGTCTATACTCCCATGGCTTTTTGTTTGAATAATGCACTAACTGCATTTAATAGAACAATGTATCTAATATTGGGCAAATGGTTGACAACCTTTTTACGCATTTTCATGGATGACTTTTCAGTATTTTTAGGCATAGATAGAAGAGTAGCACTTCAAGATTTCCATGATCATTTGGAAAATCTAAATGAAATTTTTGAGCAATGTCTCAAAACAGGTTTGAAATTAAATCCTACTGAATGTCATTTTTTGGTCACCAAGGGTACTCTTATTGGTCACATAGTATCTACTCAAGGGATAATGGTTGACCCTGTAAAGGTTACTGATATTCTTTCTATGCCAATTCCACAAAGCCTAAAGGAAGTGCAAAGTTTTTTGGTCCATGCAGGATACCATAGAAGATTCATACGAATGTATTGTTGATATATTTAGGTAGTGATATCTGTGAACACTCTAGGACCGCCGGGGCACTTTTTTCCCTCTTTAGGAGGTTTTTTTCCCCCGGCTTGTATATACGCCTATTGCCCTAATGGGCTACTTATCTTTGTACATTCTCTAGTAATACATATTCAGTCTTGTGTGTTGTGCTCCAAGCTTCTTCTTCTTCCTTGTGCTGTTCGCGTGCTTCCGCAGACGTCTAACTCGAACAATTGGTATCAGAGCAGGTCGTCGCTTCTTCTAGGGTGTCGTGACACTCTTCCGTTTGCAGTCTCAGATTCGCATGAAATTTGGTGAGCATACTCAGGGTGTTTCCGAGATCAAAACGGCTTTGCTCTGTGGTGCCGAAATCGCGATCTGAGCTCGTTTCGGCCTCCGAACGCACTATCGCAGCGCTTGTGCAGGCTATTTCCTCCTTTTGTGCCAAAGGTATATACCAGTTTCTGTTCGCCAGTTTAAGCGTCTCGAAGTCTGCTACAGGTCTAGCAGAACTCGTCTGGGCAGTTCCGTTCAACTTTTTGAGATACAGTCAATTTTCTACATCAAGGTATTTTAGTCACCGGCCATGGCTGAAAGCAGTGATGTATTCCGTATGTTGGCTATTGAGGATAAGTTGGATGGTACCAACTACCCATTATGGGCTTATATGATGCGACATGTACTGGTTGCAAAAGGACTGTGGAACATTGTGCAGGGTGTTGAAAGACGTCCTGTTACACCTGCGACTACAGGTACTACAAATACAGGTGTTGGAGGTACTGGAGCTGATGAAGATGGTGTCGAAGATGATATTCCGCAGATTCCTGTTCGTGCTGCTGTTTCTGTTGCACCTACTACAGAGCAGATTCGTGGGGATGGCAGAGATGCCCAGGCACATGCATTGATAGCCTTGTCTGTCAAACGTGCCATTATTCCTCACATTCGCTCTTGCAGAACAGCAAAGGATGCTTGGGATACACTTACCACTTTGTACCAGGCTAGGAATGAGGTTCGTGTTGCTTACCTCCGAAAACAGTTGGAGAGTGAGCACATGAATGAAGGTGATTCGATGGACAGTTTTCTTACAAAGATCAAAGACCTGAAGGAATAATTGATTTCTACTGATGAGGTTATACCAGATAGCTCACTTGTGCAGACCGTTCTGAATGGCCTTCCTGATTCATATCAGAGTTTTGCCTCTACTCTTCGATTGATGATGAAAGGCAATCCGAATGCCTTGTCATTTGAGGAATTAGTCTCTGTTCTGTTGCAGGAAGATCAGTCCAGGCAGAACAGGTCCATTATGCGTGTTGCAGATCAAGCTTTCCTAGCTAGTCAGAAGGGCAAAGGAAAATGGAGCTCTTCTACTAGTAAGCAGAAATCTGCAAATGCTGCACAATCGAAGAACCAGGATAAAGATGAGAAGAAATCAGAAAAGCAGAAATTGTTCTGCAAGTACTGTAAAGGAAATGATCATATTATAAAGAACTGTCCAAAACTGGCTGCTAAAGAGGCAAAGAAGAAAGAGGCTGGAATGGTTGTTGCAGAAGCCTCTACACCAAAAACAGAGTCTGCAAATCTTGTGCAGGAAGAAGAATGGGCGTTTACTAATGTGTGCAGTTTTGACCCATCTTCTCATGATCAGTGCATGTCTGCAGTAGACTCAGATGTTTGGTACTTTGACAGTGGGGCGACCAAACATATTACCTCGCAGTGCAGTTTCTTCTCTTCACTCGAGCCTGCCCCTACAGGGAATACTGTCACATGCGCCAATAACTCCTCTTATCCTGTTATGGGAGTTGGTAAGATCATTCTGACTACTGCTGAAGGTAGTTCTTTCACTTTGTCAGTTGCTTTATTTGTGCCAGGGATCAAAAAGAACCTGTTATCAGTTTCTGCATTAGCCAAGATTGGTTTGGTTGTGAAATTGGTTGATGACAGGTGTAGAGTCCATGATCTCTCAAATGATGATGTGATTATTGCTTCTGGCATCTTATGTCGTGGGCTGTATAAGCTCATAGACTATGAAAGATCTGTGAATGATTCGGCATGTGGAGTTCATGATTCTCAGGCTATGTCAGATGCAAAGCTTTGCAATGCACGCTTTGGTCATCTGAATTTTGCTAGTTTGTTATGCCTGCAGAAATCTGAAATGGTGTCCTCTTTGCCCAAACTTGAGGCACCTAGAAAACATGTTTGTGAAGGCTGTATTTTGGGCAAAATGCAGCGTTCTTCCTTTCCAAAAGATGGTTCAGTTCGGGCTACGCAGAAATTGCAGCTTGTACATAGTGATGTTTGTGGTCCTATGCAGACACCCTCTTTTGGAAATTACCTTTACTTCGTGACTTTCATTGATGATTTTTCCAGGCATGCATGGGTATATCCACTCAAAGCAAAGTCCGAAGTGTTCATGTGCTTCAAACAGTTTTTGGTTTTGGCTGAAAATCTGTCAGCATGTAAAATGGGCACCCTCCGTTCTGATCGAGGGGGGGAATATATGTCTTCAGATTTTAATGCATTTTTGGCTGAACGTGGGATAAAACACCAGTGTACAGTACCGTATACACCTCAACAGAATGGAGTTGCTGAACGAAAGAACAGGTCACTCATGGAGATGGCGAGGTGCATGGTCAAAAGTCAGGCTTTACCACATAGTTTCTGGCTTGAGGCTGTCATGTGTGCAGCATATGTACTGAACAGGTGTCCCACTAAAGCGTTGCAGTCTATCACTCCATATGAGGCTTGGCATGACCGCAAGCCATCTGTTGCTCATCTGCGTGTTTTTGGTTGTTTGGCATATGCATTAGTGCCTGAACAACATCGCAGAAAATTGGATGATAAGGCAGTAAAATGTATTTTTGTTGGGTACAATTCTGAAAGTAAAGGCTATCGTCTGTATCATCCACAGACTAAACGCATTCTGGTTAGCCGTGATGTTGTCTTTGTGGAAGATGCTATTCAGCCATTGCTTTCATGTACTAAGGAGACATCTGTTAGCTCCAAAGACATGTATGATACTTTGATGCCTCTTTTTACAGGTGGACAGGCTAGTGCTGGTCCTAATGAGGCAACTTCTCAGCCTTTGCAGGTTTCATATGATGATGCAGATCATTCCATTTCTGATGCAGATTTACATGATGCACTTGTTGATGAGAGAGCTGATATTGAGCAGGCAAAAACTATGCCAAAATGGCTGGTGCAGAATTTGCGTGACAGCAAATTAGATGCACCTTTGTCATATCGTACTCGTTCAGGCTCTCATAGTGCCTCCTTTGCATCAGATTGCTATGCTATGGCTGCATCTAGTCTCTGTGATGAGAATGAGCCTGTTTCTTTTGATGAAGCACAAAATTCAGAAAATTGGATGGCTGCTATGCAATCTAAATATGATGCTATAATGAAGAATGGTACATGGTCTTTATGTGACTTGCCTCCTGGCAAGAAGGCCATTGGCACTAAGTGGGTATACAAGCTGAAGCGTAAACCTGATGGTACAGTTGACAGGTATAAGGCTAGGCTTGTTGCAAATGGTTATGCGACCTTTGATGAGACCTTTGCACCTACATGCCGTATGACTACTGTTCGGAGCATTTGTGCACTTGCAGCCCATCATGGTTGGATTCTACATCAGTTGGACATTAAAACAGCATTTCTGAATGGTGACTTGCATGAAGAAGTGTATGTTTTTCAGCCCCGTGGCTTTGTGCAGAAAGGGCATGAAAACCAGGTTTGCAGGTTAAAGAAGGCATTATATGGTTTAAAGCAAGCACCACGTGCTTGGTATGAGAAGATACATGCCTATCTGATTGCACATGGTTTTGAGAACAGTCCAACTGAAAGCACCTTATATGTTAAACGTGCTAATGATGTGCTTCTGATCATTGTTGTCTATGTTGATGACATGCTGCTCACTGGTCCTATTGAGATACATATTGCTGATTTTAAGGCTGATTTGCATGCCTCATTTGAGATGTCTGATTTGGGGCATTTGCATCACTATTTGGGCATTCAATTTATGCACGTTGATGGTGGAATGGCTTTGTGTCAAACGAAATATATTGACACATTATTGTAGCGTTTTGGCCTTGAAGACTGTAAGCCTATTGCCACTCCTATGGAGACAGGTTTACGATTGAGTCTTCATGATGCTGGAGATGCATTTGATGCTATTCTCTATCAGCAGGCTGTTGGATGCTTGATTTACTTATGCGTTACTCGGCCAGATATTCAGTTTGCTGTCTCACAGATGAGCAGGTTTATGCATTGCCCAGGAGTCACACATTGGAAAGCGGTTAAGCGCATCTTTCGCTACTTGAGTGGTACTCGGCTACTTGGGTTGTTTTATCCCAAGGGGGGATCACTACCGCCAGATTTGCATGCTTTTTCTGACTCAGATTGGGCTGGTTGCTATGACACTCGTGTGTCCACCAGTGGTTTTTGCTTCATGCTTGGTAGCTCATGTATATCTTGGTTGAGCAAGAAGCAGCCTACTGTGGCCACTTCCAGTTGTGAGGCTGAGTATAGGGCAGCTTTCACAGCGACTGTTGAGTGTGTGTGGCTCAGACGCCTTATGGCTGATTTGGGTGTTGGCCAGTCTTCTGCCACCACCATCTTCATTGACAGTCAGAGCGCATTGGCAGTTGCGAGGAACCGTGTGTTCCATGCTTGCACTAAGCACATTGAGGTGCATTATCACTATGTCAGGGAGAGGTTCTCTGTTGGGGAGATCAGCTTGGCATATGTGCCCACGCAGGAGAACATTGCAGACCTTTTCACGAAGGCTCTGCCTAGGGAGAAGTTTGAAGCTTTTCGCAAAGCTTTGGGCTTACTTCCTTTTGTGGAGTGATTTCCACATAGCTTGGCACTTCCTTATACATGAGTGCCAGCTCCTTGTTCACCGCATCACTCCCAGGGGGGATTTGTTGATATATTTAGGTAGTGATGTGTGTGAACACTCTAGGACCGCCGGGGCACTTTTTTCCCTCTTTAGGAGGTTTTTTTCCCCCGGCTTGTATATACGCCTATTGCCCTAATGGGCTACTTATCTTTGTACATTCTCTAGTAATACATATTCAGTCTTGTGTGTTGTGCTCCAAGCTTCTTCTTCTTCCTTGTGCTGTTCGCGTGCTTCCGCAGACGTCTAACTCCAACATGTATTCAGAAATAGCTAAGCCTTTGTTAACGCTTACCAGTAAAAAGGTCCCCTTCTCATGGAACGCTGAAGCTGAGAAAGCATTTTGTGAACCAAAATTTAGGCTATGTACTGCTCCACTTTTAAGTGTTCCTAACTGGTTCATTGGAGTTTCATGTGCATACAGATGCTAGTGTTCATGTTGTTGGTGTAGTTCTAGCTCAACCATCATCACACAAGGTTGATAGACCTATCTCCTACGCCAGCAGATTACTTACCAAGGCAGAAAGGAACTAGAGTAGGACTAAAAGGGAAGGTTTGGCTATTGTATTTGCTCTTCACAAGTTTTGGCATTACCTTCTCGGTGTACATTTTATAGTCATATATGATCATCAACCCTTGAAGTGCTTGATAAACAAGCCTAGAGTAGCTCGAAGGATTTGGATACGGTTACTCCTCTTTCAAGAAGTCAACTTTGATATTCACATTAAGCCAGGAAGGGAGCACTACATGGGAGATCAAGTGTCCAGGACTACAATGAGTGAAAAGGCAACAGGTATTAATGATGAACTGGTGGATAGTACTCTCTTCCTAGTAACAATTCAGACTGATTGGTATGATTCTTACTACTAGAAAACTCCCAGAGCATTTGAAACCCATAAAAAAGAGAAGATTACTCCTTAAAACCAAAGCATACTCACTTATAAGTGGAAATTTATATAGATAGTGTCAGGATGGTATCTTGAGAAAGTGTGTTTATCCAGAGGAGGTAACCCCTTTGCTTGAGGTAGCACACAGTGAAGGGCATCTAAAGGGGGAAGAATTAGCTAACATAATCATCCACAAGGAACTATGGTGGCCTCATATTTACAAGGATGCGATCAAGTTTGCTAAAGAAT